>MU224186.1:486024-501996 GCA_018584345.1 Thuja plicata
GCAAGAACACTGATGATAGAGAAGGACATCACCTAGATCTTCTGGAGGGAAGCTGTTAGCACTGCTGTCTATACACTTAACATAGTACAATTGAGAAAGGACTCAAAGAAGACTCCTTATGAGCTATGGTATGGTAAAACACCCAACGTAAGTTACTTCAAAATATTTGGCAGTCAATGTTATCTCTTAAAATATAATAGAAATGGAAAGCTCGACACCAAAAGTGGTGAAGGTATTTTTCTGTGGTATTATACCAAAAGCAAAGCTTTTAAATGTCTACTCAAGGCTTCTAACAAAATAGTTGAAAGTGCAAATGTGAAGATTGATGAATTTGTAGAAAAGAATGAACTAGAAAGCATAAAATAACTAGAAGACTACAACAAGTTTGTGTACTGTGAAGAACCCATAACTCTACCCGAGCAATAGTGCTTAAATCCAGAACAACAGAATGTTACAACCGACGCTCAGAATGCTGTTACCAACGGTCAGGATAATGATCAAGATAATGTGCAAGGCAATGAAGATCAAGTTGATATACAAAGAGCTGTACATGTACTTGCAAGATATGTAAGAAGGAACCATCCAGAGGACCAGATCATAGGATATAAGAAATCTGGTACAAGAACAAGAAGTAAGTCTTTAAACTCAAATTGATTAATTTGTGAGTTTGAACCAAAATTTGTCAATGCTGCACTAGATAATGAAGAATGGATAAGTGATATAAATGATGAGATTGAACAAATTGAGAAGAACAAGACATGGTCACTTGTGCCAAGACCAGATGACAATAATGTCATCGGTACAAAATGGATATTCAAGAACAAACTGAATGAGAATGGAGAAGTCACAAGGAACAAAGCAAGACTAGTATGCAAAGGGTATGCACAAGAGGAAGGTATAGAATATGGAGAAACCTTTGCACCCGTTGCTAGGATAGAAGGAGTAAGAATTCTACTTGCTTATGCTGCATACAAAGGATTCAAAGTATATCAAATGGACATAAAGTCAACATTCCTAAATGGAATACTTGAAGAAGAGGTATACATTGAACAACCAGAAGGGTTTGTGGATCCAGACAAGAGGAACATGGTATGTAGACTTCACAAAGTCTTGTATGGATTAAAACAAGCTCCCAGAGCCTAGTATGAACAACTTCATTCCTATCTAATAAGTATTGGATTCATGAGGACTAGTGAAAACAATAATCTTTATTTAAAAGAAGATACTAATGCTAACACTTTGATTGCTGAAATATTTGTTGATGACATCATATTTGGAGGCAATGATATACAATGCAAATCATTCACTGATGAGATGAGCAAAGAATTTGAGATGTCTATGTTTAGAGAGATCAAGTTCTTTCTTGGTCTATAGATCATTCAAAAAAGTGAAGGTATTTTTATTACACAGTCCAAATACATCAAAGAAGTTCTGAAAATATTCAAGATGGAAGATTCCAAACCTGTTGGAATACCGATGGCTACTGGGTGCAAGTTAACAAAGGAGGACAAGAAAATAGAGGTAAATCAGACTATATACAGATCAATGATAGGAAAACTCACGTATGTTGTACACACTAGACCAGATATTGCACATGCAGTAGGGATTGTTGCTAGATTTTCCACTAACCCTAGGGAATCACATATAACTGCTGTGAAAAGAATTCTAAGATATCTGAAGAATACTGAGGAATTTGGCTTATGGTATAGAAGAGAAGGAAAATTTTAACTGAAAGTGTTTACCAATGTTGATTAGGCTAGAAATATTGATGACCAAAAGAGCACAACTGGAGGAGCATTCTTTATGGGTGACAGACTTGTCACATGGATTAGCAAGAAGCAAGGATGCATCTCTCAGTCTACAGCAGAAGTAGAATATGTTGCTACTGCTGCAAACTGCTCAAATATTGCATGGATCAAATAGTTTCTAAAAGGTATGCATATCAAGATCATAGAACCAGTAATTATCTACTGTGATAACACTAGTGCAATAAATATTTTTAAGAATCCAGTCATGCATGCAAAGACTAAACACACTGCCATCAAATATCACTATTTAAGAGAAAAAGTTCAAGAAAAAGAGGTCATACTTGAATATGTGCAATCAAAAGAATAATTGGTTGATATCTTCACCAAGCCACTGCCCAAGGATACATTTGAGTACCTGAGAAAAAGACTAGGGGTCAAACCCATGTCTACCAGTTAGTAAAAGGACTGAAGGCTGCATCAACCATATATTATCAGAATATCATTCATGATTGATGCAAGTAGAAAATGAACTTCAAAGCTACATCTATATACAGAAAGGTATATATATCAGAATCAAGCACCAGAACATATTGTTGTATTGATGATGGATAAGGGAAATTCAAGGAATATATTACAGATAGGAGAAATTGTTTGACAGAATGATAGATATTTGACAAATATTTGTTTGGCATTGTTGTCAAAGGGAGAGAATGTATCCATATTATCACCAGAAAATATTCATTATCAGATTACTCCAAACAGGGAGAGATCATATCCATAGGGATAGTATTTGTATAAAAGTTGCAAATACAAGACAGTGACATCAAGAAGCAGAAAAATAAAAAGAGAGAAATTGACACAAACAGAGGTCACAACACATCAGAAGAAGAAACAAAAAAGCTTCAAGAATCAAATCTAAGCTAAATACAAAGCTTATCGGTGGTCAGACATTTTTATCAGTTATCAAAACAAACTGTTTGGTAATTTGATAAATCTCAATAATTATATTAGAAATAGTATAGTTTGATAATATAGTATGTTGCCATCAATGCCAAAGGGAGAGATTGATGTCATATAACTGATTGCATGTTTGATAATGTTAAGTTGAAGATGATGCAAATCATTAAATCGGTTAATGGTTTGTATTGTCATTGATGTGAATTTGATATCATCTGTACGGTCATGCACATAATGCCAAAGACTTCACAGAATCAATGGAACAATGATTATGCTTTCAACAATGCATAAAAGTCAAGTATTCACTAAGTGACAGACAACACCGATGGAGTGCACAACACCGGTAAAGACAGAGATAAAGTCATAGTGATGCCCGACGAGCAGAAGATAGTGTTGCCCGATGAAGCAGAATCACAGGACGCCTGATAAGCTAAAAATAGTGTTGCCTGATAAGAAGGATCCAATGATGCCCAACAGACGGAGATCCTAAAGCTAACTGAAGTTGCACCGACGGAACTGGCAGTTGTCACCAGCAGTGAACTGCAGAATTGACTGACAGAGCAGAGAGATCAAAAAATGACAAAATATCTAGCTGGCAGAGCATAAGGATAGACTTAACTAGTTATTTTATTTGTTTTATTTGACCACAGTTAAAGCAATTGATTTATACAGTTGGAAAGAAGATAACTATAAGATAAATTAGGAGTTAAAGCCATAAATCAAATTGGTTGGATTGTTTTTCATGCCAAGAATCAAGAACCAAGAATTAAGGAATATCATGTCTATATAAGAGACAAGCATAATTCATTTTCCACATGCACTCAGATACACGGGAGAGTGAATTGAAAGAAGATGCTGAAGAGAAAATGGTGAAGGATAAACTTCATACAGTCCTGATCAATCAAGCTAAGGGAGAGCTAAATAATTATGCAGACACTGACGAACAGTAAAGCATAGCATCATAGAGTAGAAAGTGTGAAGCACAAAGGAATTGATTTGATACATTGATTAGAGAGGTATTGTAAGTAAATAGATCTAAATATCTACAATTCAAAGTTGCATTAGAAACATGTCATTATGTTTCAGTTTAACCATTGAAGCATTAAGTCTCTTAACAGAGGACTTAACCGTCTTTTGTAATTGAGGTATATCCTAACAGATTACCAAAAATGCTGATTCATGATAGTAGCAATGGTCTTACCTAAAGCCTATTGACAGTCTAAGAAGGAGGCTGATTCAAGGATGGTAGTAAGATTAGCATAAAGCCTATTGATAGTCTAAAGATTGATTCAAGGATGGTAGCGTAGATGCCAGATACTAAGTGACAACCTATGTATAAAAATCCTCTAACAAGGTCGCACTTAACCGTGTGTTTGTAACCTTTAACAGGGTTGGTTCCTAACAGGGCTCACTTTAGAAGAGTGAAAATTTGGGGTACCGGTCCCAATGGTTTTTTCCCTTAACAGGGTTTCCACATTAAAATCCATGTGTTATGTGTGTATGGTTTATTACTTTATTGTTTTACATTTCACATATGCATTTCTGCTCTGGATTGATTGGTATACTCTGCATATTTACTTACCATAACAGGGATTTTATTTACCTGACGAGGTAATATAATCTATTGTATCATGTTGTCTAGCCTCAACCTCAAGAGGGTGAACACCCTCTAAATCCTCTGGATTTGAAATATGAAGTTTAATTACATTAATCAATACACCAATTTCAATTAATTTCATTTACAGGACTAATAATGGTCCTCTTTACCTAATGGAGGCACATCACATTCCTGATGCTGTGTACCCAGATCATGCTCTACTTGGTCACCATGGTCTACATGCTCTAAAATATAAACAAAAAAGGTTATAGAAATTTTAATTTAAGATGTCTAATTGTATCAATAATTACATAAAAAATGGAATAGAAAATGAATATCTTCACCACTCGGATGCACAAAAAGACCTTCATCATGTGCAGGTTTTGTTATAGGATTAGCAGGTTGCATTGCAATGTCATGCACATTGTTATCATTTCTTGCTTATTTAAAACAAAAAATATTCATTTTATGTTGGAAATTAACATCAAATTAATAGATTATTGCTCAAGTATTCAATTTGAAATAATTCTCATTTGGCCTATTTACATGTGTGACTGATGCACTAGAATCTCATGTACGGCTACTCAAATTTCATAGGCATCCAGCCACGACTACATAGCCATGCTAGAAGGAAATTATTTTTTCATCTTTTGTGGGTGCCACATTGAATTCAGAGCCCTGTATTTTTTCTTAATATCATGAATTTTTCTTATATTGTTATATTAAACAAAATTATTTGCAATTTATAAATATTTTGATTTGATATTTGATTTACTGTTACTTAAAATTCGTGCAAAAACTTTAATATAACCACCAGAGTCAAGTTTGTGTTGGCCGTGCTTTTGTAGTCTCACCTTAGTTGCCTTTGATGTGTCCACCAGTCTATGAAAAGTTTTAAATATCTTAGATTATATAAATATAAAGATCAATAAGTAGTACATAATTACATTCTTAATAGTATCACATACCTTCTTCTGGAATTTGGTGGCGTATTTCCTTTTTTCCTATCAATTTTCTCCTTCGCATCCAAAATGAGGTCCCTCCATTCCAGCTCTGGAATCATGGGGGGATGTTCGTACTTTCTGTTATTCTCTAAATGTGTTCTATACTGGTCCCTCAAATACTTGAGATATTGGCCAAATTTCTCAAGGACCTTTTCTTTTTCAAACTTTTTATCTCCAAAGAGCTCAACCAAATGCTCTATGAGCTCATCTTTTAGCTTTTTTTCTTGGTCATTCCACCTTTTAAGAAAAAACAAACTTGTTAGATTCTGAAATGAACTGAAGCTACGTTTAATATACTTCAAGAAATGGATGAAAGGAAAACCATTCTAGCAATGATATGAAATGAAAATAGACGAATAGGGTTAGTTCACATATGATATTCTACCTTTTACGTATGGTGGGCCCAAATATCTGCAATGTAAGCCCATTCATATTTTTATAAAAATGTTATTTCCTGCAAAAATCATGGAATCATTAGTCCAACAATGAGTGATCAATAAGTAAATTACAATTATACTATATATAATTATTATTTCAAAGTACTTGGAACCTTTTGTATTTTTAAAGGAAGCATTTCTTCCTCACTGAACACCAAAGTAACCTTTAACGATATAACCCGGGAAGAACCAGGAAATGATTGTATATTTTCATCAGTAGTAGGATCCTGATGAGATTGCAGAAAATCAATCCACTATGAAATGCCCCCAAGAAAGAACACTTAAAGAGAAATAAACACATAATAGAAAAGAGAAGAAGAGGGATCTACCAACTCTAGCCTGTGCATGAGTGGATGTCTGCATGCTACGCATTAACAACATTGAAGTCAATAATACATCGGTGTTTGACCTCAAAGGAGGAGGTGTTTTCACTGAAGTATCTACAAGACCTAAAGAATAATAGATTCAATATATAAAACTTTAAATACTTTCCAAAAAAGAGTGGTGAATACAAAAACTTTACTTTAGAATTTTTTTCTAATGCTAACCCAAATGAATTTTTTTTCCAAGAGCTTGATTGTTTTAAATAAATTAATAATTGCATACATTTATAAAATGGTAAAAAAACACATTAATAATTGCATCCTTTCCCACTAAAATTATTTTACTTGAACTACCTGTAATGCCCGATCAAGTTCAGGCGCAGGTTGATGAGGACACAAATAATTATGTAATAATAACACATACATATTTTAGTTCATGACATATAAGAGTATAAAATATAAACCATTATTGAAATTTTGTTATAATTAAAGATTTCACTAGTGCTTACTTGCAAGTTTCCTACTATCTCCATCAAATATTTTTCCCTCACTTCTATCTCAGGAGTTTGAGGCATTACAAATGCAAGAGAAACAACTTCTTTATTAATTCTGCTAAAGGTCTTTTTTATCACCCTGGCAGGATCTGGGGATGCTGCAATCTCCTCCTGCAATGATACTATCCTGTCCACCTCTGTACATGTATTCTGAGGTATCACAGGTGCTTTACCCTTTCTCTAAACATTTGTTTGTGACAAGAATATTAGTAACATTATCAAAATTAGTGCAAAACCCCCAAGAAAACAACACAATAATATAATTTTGCTTCTATATAATTTGTACAATTACAATGAATTTTACTTGTGTGGAAGAAGGGCTGGGATCTGCATCCCTGCTTCTACTATGTGATGGATCACTGCCCCCCTGTGAGAAAGATTAAATATAAAAATGTTAGTGAAATGAAACCAATAGAGTTATAAAAAAAAATTAATAATAAAATGATAAATTGGGTTCTTTAATTGGAGACTGATTTAAATGGTATATAGTACACACCACCCCCATGATAGTAACTTTGTTTGTATGTATGTAGTTCAAATTGTAATCTATTAGTAGCTCTTCCCCCACGCTTATTAATTTTACTGCACATACAACTACACAATTTTCCTCACATGCCTCGAATATGCAATTGGGTTGCTTAGTAGTTGACCCAGGTCACGTACTATTTATGAAACCTGCAATATTCCCTGTTGCTTTTGGCCTTTCGTCAATGTACATAGCAACTCTTTTACTTCGATCATTATCTTTCTGTTGTCAATAATTTGGTGACAGTGCATACCTACGCTTACTTTTTGTATATTGAACAATCTGCATCCAATTTTTGTAATTGTAACAAGGTACGACATACTCCATTAGTTCAACAACATTGTTGTAACTAGCCTTTATGCCGTCCATTGAAAATAGGTGTAATGTCCCCAACAAGGACCTTACTTAATTTGTCCTAAAATTCCCAATTAGGGTTTGGATTGCAATTGGGAATGACAACTTATAATGTTCGCCACTAGGATAATGTTGATTCCCAATGATTTATATTCCATATTAAATATCTAAATCAAATTACATTAAGAACAATCACAAATTTATAATACATACTTAAGCCCTGATTCCTTACTTCACTCCTAATCACTAAACTTAAGAAAGATGGTAGATTTACTATACTAGGACGCTTGCACAGTCTACAAGGGGATTCTTTCAAGGATCTACCTATCTTGGGATCTTTCCATCATGTGACCAATTTAACCGCCTCTTCCTACACACACTCCCTATCCTCTTAATTGTAATTAGTGAGTGAACATGAAATAGACCAAGTATATATTTATTACTTATTTATCAATATATTTGAGTTATTTCATGTTTAATAATATAAGTTTACGCCATAATCTATTATTTCAATGTTTATTTCATATACATGATTTCATAACCTATTATTCAGAAGTTTATTTCATATTATTATTAATTTCTAGTTCATGCAAGTCTTATTAATGAATTAACTTAAACAAAGATATACTTACCTTCTTTTCACCTGGGATGTCTTTTCTTTGGCTTATTCAATGTTTCTTTTTTAATTATCTCCTGAATTTCCTCCTTGATTTTCTCCTACATTTGCTACTTGATTTTCTCCTATATTTCTTTTCTTCTTTTCATCCTCCTAAGTTTTTCCTTTCACTTTTTACAAACCTTCTTTTATACATAATTAGGTAGCCCTTCAAGAAAAAGTTGTCTTATTTCATTATACTCAAATTCCATCGGTTTTGTCTTTGTTAATATATTATTATTATTGTTTGTTTTAATTATAATTTTATTAATATGAATAATTTATTATTGATTACTATTATTAATATTATTGATTAGATATGAATATTTAGAGTGTTATTTGGTTTTATTAATATATTTGTTAATATGAATACTCTATATATAATTAATATTTGTATATCTTTATTAATATAATATATATAATATATAATCAGTATATTCTCAATTATATATATATATATATATATATATATAATCAATATTAATTTACCAATAATATTATTTACAAATTATAATTTGGTTATTATTTATTAATATTGATTAATATCTTTTACTCATTAAATAAATAATTAATTATTGTTTAAGGAATTTAAATAAATAGTTAATTATATATTTATGTTTAAAGCAATTATATATGCATTAAATATATATGTTTATATTATTCATATGTCAATATCGGGTCATGACAATAGGCCCAAACCATGTAATGAAGATGATACTATGTGATATATTCTCTCATTAACACAAAAGTCAATGTTTATTTGAGGCAGTTCCTTGGGTACCCATTGCTTCTGTAGACGTGTGTACCTCAAGGACACCTCAATATCACCTTTGGTCTCATCATCATAAGAACATGACCCTCCTTGAGAAAGAAAAAATGCCACGCATTTATTGAATTTTCTTCTAATCTTTTGACCTTTGGTTGATCTCCCTATTTTAGACCTACTAGAACATATGCTTTCATCTTCTATTCTCGCATTTCCCCCACTTGAGGAAGACACATATGACAAATATCTATTTGGTGGTACCTACAATCTATCAAATGAGAGATATAGTTGGTAATGAGCAAGATATGAGCAAAATTAAAATTTGAATAAGCCCATCTGGGACTTCAAGTATTGATAATTAGCAGTGTTGATGTTTTGTGTTTTTGGAGTTGTTTCACCTTGTGTAGGGTGTTTGAGGTGTCTAGGGATGTGACAAGAGTAATAAATCTAAGAGTTAAAATTTGGTGCAAATAAACAATCCAATTTGAAGGGATTGAAGAATGAGACAATGATATAGGGTAGTGGGAGTAGTGTTGGCTTGCGGGATAGTCACATCAAGGTTGGTAGGTTTGGAAGTGAGAAGGTTTAGTTACTCATTTTGGCTAATTTGGAGCAATAGGTGCATTGGGTTTTGTGGGAAAACCTTGTAAAGTATCCCTTTCAAAATACATTTGCAGGCTTAGTTGACCTTTGACCACTTGCCTCTACATCACCTACCTTATTATTAAACCATTGCAAGATGGGTGTAAAGATAAATGGTGCAGGGGCACAAGAGCCACAAGGGTCACTATCAAGACATAAGGTGGAAATCATGAAGAAAATAAGGCATAAGGGACCTACAAGGTCATTCAAAGATGTAATATGGCTATTCAAGCCATTTGGTTATAAGTAAAAAGTCAATATGTATGTAATTGCCAAAATTAGCAAAGTAGGCTTACAAGGGTCACTATAAGGTCTAAATGATCTTAGGGGTAGTATTTTAAGTTTGGGTTATATTTTTTAGTCTTGTGCAAGTTTTTAAACACTAATAAGGCATGTAGTTGTCGAGGCGACAACTTTAGTTGTCAACTCGACAACATTTACATCTTTTTTGTAATTATCCAATTGTGAGGATAGTTGGTTTCTTAGGGAGTTTGAAAGTACTTTGAAGTGGTTGGTATATTTTTGGGTCTTAAATTTACCTCTTTTTATTGTAAAAAAAGGGAAGATAACATGGGTTTGGTCGAGGAGAAGGAAGATATAAGTTTGGAATCAATAAGATGATGTTTAAACTCCATTTTCTTTGATTTTTCCATAAAACAGTCACTGTATATGCATTTATTTCCATTTGAATGTATTTTTCTTGAAATATTGGTGTTTGGAGATGTTAAATAAATGAGTTAAATTTCTTTGAACATTGGAATCAATTCATTTTTTATAGGGTAGAAGAAGTTATCTATATTTTTGTCTAGATAGTCAAAACCCTCATCTAGGACAACCCGAGAGAGGAAAAGATGTGATTTCTTTTGAGTTTAACGTTAAATAAGTGCTCTTCATGTTGGGGGATGAGAGATGACATGTTTTACAATACGTATTCTTGGTTATAGAGGAGCATACATTGATAGCATATGCTATGAAGCCATGAAAGTGACTGGACTGTCACAAAAAAGAGATTGGACTTTGGACTTAGTGGATAAGAAAGTGTATGGATAGAGTCTAGAAGGTTGTGTAGAGTGTCTTACTCAAAGGAAAAAAAAGACACAATTTTTGGGAATGGTTTAGATGATTTTCTTAAGAGTGGAGCCATAAGTTACAGGGTTACTGTCTTTTAGGACAGTAAATGGTAATTGTTTTGTAGACCAAAGAGGGTCAAGGTTGGGGTAATTTTAATCACAGATTAAGGGTTCTCATTGTTGCTTGGGTGTAGGGGGAATCTAAGGGGTGAGTGTTAGTATAAATCAAGAGTGCAAAGTGGATTGTGTTGAAGGGATATGTGTAAGGACAGTCATAAGAAAGTGGAAGCGTATTTAAAGTTTAGTGATGATGGATTACACTTAGGGTATGGAGTCTAGAGGGATTCCAAGAAAGGTGCATTGACATATGATAGGTCTAGGTAGCGAGTTACCTTGTGAGAGTGTGTGGGGAGTAGATGAAGTTGGGATAGGGAAAGTTTAAGACCCTATAAGCCATTAGATTTGGTAGTTGGAGTTTGGTGAAGAAACAAGGGCTAGTATGCCTTGAAGGGGAGTTGATTTAATGATGTATTGGTTGGTGTGTTACCAAGTTATGAGAAATCAGAGTTGGGATATGATTGGGATTAAAGGACAGTGATCAATGTGAGAGAGCTTGTTCAAAAGTATGTTATCTTGGGTTAACCAAATCTAGACTCTTCTATAAAGCCTTGAGATGCGTCTAATTCCTTGAGAGGGTTCCAGTCTTTGTTGAATCCCTTGGGTTGAGTTAGGTTCCTTAGAGGAATTTAGGAGGGATCTACATCAATAAAGAAAGCAAATAATATACTATTTCTATAGGGTGTATTGACTTATACCCATCAATCCACGAGACTGTGCAGGATCCTCGTCAACACGGTTCAAGTCACTACATATATACATCATTTATCATATATTAGCTAAAAATTACATGATACATATGCTAAAAATTACATAATAGACAACATGAAAAGTATGTAGTCACCATAATCATTGTATATTATTGTAATATGTAAAAATGAAAATAAAGAAGAAGCTTAAGCAACTAAACTCATTCCTACATTATTACATACACGTCAAATGATATGGAGAAACAAGCATGCAAATACGATGAAATGAAATAAGAAACAAACTTAAACTACTTCAACATAAAAAATGCAATGCAAACCTCCCAAAATGCTAAAGTGTTCGATAATGTTGTTGTAGAAGGTATGTGGTTGCTCACATTCTAACAACATAACAACGTATGAGAGAATCGATTATTATCATTATGAGGAGAATCCTCCTATTTTATAGATTTTTGAAAGAGTTAGGTAGGCTTGTATGAAGGAGATTAAGAGGAAAAAATATGGATGACTAAGATTAAGAGGTTAGGTAGGATTTTGGTGGGGGTGAAGGAGATTAAGAGGCAAAAGAATGGATGGCCAAGATTAAGAGGCAAAAGAAGCAAAAGTCAAACTTCACTTTTAGAGGGAAATAGGACTTTGAAATGATTGGAGGAGAAAAGAGATGGAAAGGTGGCTACCTTAGAAAAGGTGATTGTGCACATGATTAGAGCTAATCCACCTTTAATCAAGATTAGAGGAATGTTTAGCAAAAAGCAAGATTAGGAAAAAAGTGAAAAGAGGATTAAATTAAAATAATTTTAATTTAATCCAAGTTTAGAAGAACTTTAGGCTAGTGGAGGAATAAAATAAAAAAAATTTATTTTATATTAAGAAATGGAGGGATCATATATTAAATTAAATTTAATAAAATTTAAATACAAAGGGAAAATGAATTTATTTAATTAAATAAATAGAGGAATATAATAATATTTTTAATTAGTTATAATCAACTATAATGATAAGGGAAAATATTAATAAGAATTAATATTAAAGTGTGAATGAACAATTTTAGGTGTCTACATTTTGCCCCTCTTTGATGTAGCATTGTGAAATGATGTTATATCAAAGAAGAATAAAATATAGTGGATAAAAGGTATAAGATTAAAATCATGATGCCCTAGTCATGGAAGGATGATGAAGGATGACGAGGAGGGAGTAGTATGCCCCCTCGAGAGGATATGTGGGTTTGGAGAACAAGAGTATGCTCTCAAAATGGAGAAGATTATGGAAGGAAAAGGAAAATAATAGAGATGATGAAGGAAGAATAGATGAAAGTCATGCTGCAATGGTGTGAGCAACCTAGGTTTGATATCGTACTTGATGCTATACATCAAGATATGAGGAACCGAGATGACAAGGTGTTAAGTACATGATAAAAAAGGTCACATACAACCATATATATATATATCGTATGACACCATGATATGGAAGACCATGATGCCTTGTGACAATAGGATGAAAAACCCATGATAAATGAGAAAAATGCTAGCACATACAAGTAACAAGAAAGCAAGCACATAAACCAAAATAAAACCAACAATATTTGCCCCTAGTCAAGCTGAAAACTGATTGATTGATTAATGATGATGATTGATTGAGGATGACAAAGTTAACGATAAGAAAAATGCACATCCAAGGATTGGGAAGGATACATCCCATGATGATGTTTTGATAAAAAGTTGATTAATGGATTATCAACTGATTTGGGTCAAGATGATGACTTGATTAAAGATAGATGTGGTAGATTGCAAGATTGGATAACATGGATTAGTATTGATCGCACTTGATTTTATTGCATTTTTTTTTAAATTTTTAAATTTTAAATTTTTTTTTTGGATTTTTTGGGTTGGATAGAAGGGAATTGGAAGATAAATCCAAATAAAGAAGAATCTTAAGAAACTAAACTCATTCCTACATTACTACATACACCTCAACTGATATAGGGAAACAAGCATGCAAATATGATGAAATGAAATAAGAAACAAAATTAAACTACTTCAACATAAAATATGCAATGCAAACCTCCCAAAATGCTAAAGTGTTCGATAATGTTGTTGTAGAAGGTATGCGGTTGTTCACATTCCAATAGCATAACAACGTATGAGAGATGATCCATTACTATCATTATTAGGAGAAGCCTCCTATTTTATAGATTTTTGAAAGAGTTAGGTAGGCTTGGATGAAGGAGATTAAGAGGCAAAAAGATGGATGGCTAAGATTAAGAGGTTAGATAGGCTTTTCATGGGGGTTAAGGAGATTAAGAGGCAAAAGAATGAATGACCAAGATTAAGAGGTAAAATAATGAATGACCAAGATTAAGAGGCAAAAGATGCAAAAATCAAACTTCACTTCTAGAGGGAAAGAGGAATTTGAAATTATTGGAGGAGAAAGGAGATGGAGAGGTGACTACCTTGGAAAAGGTGATTGTGCACATGATTAGAGATAATCCACCTGTAATTAAGATTAGAGGAATGTTTAGAAAAAAGAAAGATTAGGAAAAAAGTGAAAAGAGGATTAAATTAAAATAGTATTAATTTAATCCAAGTTTAGAATAATTTTAGGCTAGTGGAGGAATAAAATAAATAAAATTTATTTTATATTAAGAAATGGAGGGATAATATATTAAATTAAATTTAATATATTATAGTATTTAAATAAAATGTAAATATAAAGGGAAAATAAATTTATTAAATTAAATTAAATAAATAGAGGAATATAACAATATAATTAATTAATTATAATAAACTATAATGTTAAGGGCAAATATTAATAAGAATTAATATTAAAGTGTGAATGGAAAATCTTGTTGGAAGTCTAATATGGGAAAGCAACAACTGAGGGGGGGGGGGGGTGAATTAGATATATAAAACTTCTACCAATTCTAAACAAACTGATTCAACCATGTATCCATAAACATAAACTGAAATGTAGTTAAAGATCTAACATCTAATCATATCCATATTGAACACATAACACAAAGATTTGGTAACCCAGAAACCCTTGAAGGTAAAATTGGGGTGGGGATGACACCCAAAAATCTTCACTACTACAGTAATAAAGTGTGCCTATTAGGGATACAAAGTTTTGATCACTTCTGATGATCTACCTTGTGAGGGGTCTGCCCTGTTAAGAGCTTTTAGACTTATACAATCTACCCTGTTAAAGGATTTAAACTTACAACAAAGTAAGCACTCTATTAAGAGATTTACAAAGGCTTATTAGGAACACTCTGTTAAGAGATTTACCTTGATTCACTTGCTAGAATGTATTAGCACCTGATCCTTCGGTCTGTACTACAAATGCTAATAATGGATCTCCTCTTTCCAACTCTTAACTAATCTCTCAATCTGATATATATATGTTTCTCTCTTCACTGCTCTGCTCGGTCATTCTGTTTGGTCAATGCTTCAAATATGAAAAACATACATTTACTCCCGATCTCTGCTCTTCACATCTACATCCAAACATACATAAACTCTGTTGGTGCCCAAAAACACTGAATTGGATTTCCTATGGACTTTCCAATCCAATGATGAGAAAAACAAGTGATTTTGGCCAACTAACAGGAATGATCGATTATGATCCTCTTCCCCTAAGCTTCTGGCTCTACAAGACTAAGGTGGGTGAACATTTATCTGAATAGGCTTTTTATAGCAGATAACTTGTGATTGGAACTTCTGTCTCTTAAAGTATTGGCAAAGTACTATTAAGATCACAAAACTGAAAACAATGTATTATTTAAAATGTTCAAATGTAATATTCCAAGAATTTAAAGAAATGTTTGATGGATTTACGATATGAACTGAATAGAGAAGATGGATATAGTATCTCAAAACTTTAAATAATGAAACTATGACTATAATCCAATAAACAAGAAAGACTAGTGCCTTAATCAACTATGGGCGATAGAGTCAATATCATTCGAATCCTATGTTCAACCTCAGAGATAGTTTTGCAAGAAAACTTATCACTTCAAAGGTGTTATGGAATGTACATGCAACATAAAACAAATTCAAAGATATATCAAAAGGGTAATACTTCTCAGATGACAGACCAATTGACTGAGGCCTCAATCAACAGTATTTAACCATGCAAAATGAGAAAACCAATTGAAAATATAGACTATGAATCAAATTAGGAAGCATTCACATCAAACTGTCACTTTGAAGAATTTCTATTGGTTTATCTGAGGGACTGATTGTAAAATGATAATGAAACAATTGCATGTACATGAAGAAAAAGGACTTATCTTTATTGATTATGAAAATAGTACAATAGAGTTCACATTTGCAGTTATTGATCCATCTAATCCATCTATCAAAATTGTATTATTGTTGTATTCCCCTCTATTTATATTTTACATTATGTATATATATGTGTTTGAGTGGCTTTCACACCTTTTTAGGGTGAAAAGACACAACTCTTATTACAAATTATTTTGAAAAAACAATAAACTAACTAAAAAATAACTACCTA
>MU224186.1:505082-536080 GCA_018584345.1 Thuja plicata
GTGAAAAGACACAACTCTTATTACAAATTATTTTGAAAAAACAATAAACTAACTAAAAAATAACTACCTAACTTTCGGATTTGGCTTTGGTAGAAAATCCAAAACACCTTGTGAAAAGATAATATTTTTGTTGGAGATAGGAAATTTGATTTTCCAAACCGGGTCATTTTTAGATTTTTAAAATTTGACCATCTTTATCCTCTATCAAAATCATCTTTTTTAGCAGGTCTAAATTCCAACATTTTCTGGAGGCTTCAATTAGTTAGGTCTATTTATTTGTGTCATAAAGCTTCCTTCCTTCGATCTTTTTTTTTTAATGGAGAAACATGCTTCTTGATAATGGATTGGGACTTCTAAATTATCAAAAATTAGGGTACCACCAAACTTGAACACACATAGATTAGGGTTTGAAGAATCCCATATATAGATCAGTGATGAGACATCCAGATCAAGATCAACGATCTAGTTATCACCTTTTTCCGCTTAGGCATCCCTAATTTTGATTTGTTGCTTGGCTCACATAGGGATCCATGATCTCAAAAATAACACATAATTAATGCATTAATTCTCTATGCATGTTCATTAAATGATTCATAGAAGTCAGCCAAAATAGTTTACCTTGGTTTTTGTGCCATTGCAAACTCATACAAAAAATTGTCTTACTCGACATAGGCAAAATCTGGTGCTCGGTCAATATTGTCTTGCTCAGCACTAACTCTACTATGCAACTTGGCAATCATTATTCTAGGAAGCTATTGAGTACTCGGCGACCACTGACGTGCTCGACAATAACTACTGCTCAGTGAATACACAAAATTACACAAGTCATTTATATTTCTTGGCCTTAGTGGTATGGCTCAGTCACAGTGATGACTGACCAACCTGCCTTGATTATGACTAAGTGTATGACACTAATATACAAAAAACATAGAGATCAACAATATCCCCCTATGACATTAGTGTCAAAAACACTTTGTCATGAATTTTCAGTCCTTTACAAAAATAGTACTAAAATAGACTGAAAAGGACTGAAAATTGATGAGGTGAAAAAATGTACATAATGTAGAAAAAATGTTGTACATAATGTAGAAAAAATGTTGTACAATATATTTCCATCAATCTTACATTTTCCCCTTGTTTTTTTCACTCATGTCACTCTTATCTACTGGGGTAGTAGGGGTCAAACCATATTTATCTAAAAATGGTTTATGAATTTGTAGGATCAACACTAATGCATTATCCCAACTTGTTCTGATAGATTCCAAAACCTGAAATTTGATTTCTAGATCGACAACTAGATCAATCAAAATTTCTACAATGTTCAGAGGTGGATCTCTCCATGCTATTTCCTTTTCTACCTTCACCTCTTCTTGCATAACCTCCAAATGAGGTATCAACATGGTCTGAATTGAAATCAATTTTTACCTTACTCTATCATCATTAGCCATGAGATTGGTTAGTCTCCCTTGGGCATGTGCCAACCTGTTAAAATGAAAAGAGCTAGAGCTTGCATCCATGCTTAATGAGTGCCCAGTTGACTTCTAATCTTCTTGTAGCTTCTCAATAAGCTGTTGATTCTCCTTTGTAAAGAATTTTGTATCACAAATTTGGTTGTACAAAGAGAGAACATTTTCTATCACTTCTTCTAGGTTGGTAATCAGATTAGAAATTGCAACCTTCTTCTCAGTAATCTTTGCTACAACTTTATCAAGTACTTTGGTCTCATATTTCCTCTCAGACCGTTACACGAGTTTCTCATTAGCATCTATATCATCAATGTTCACCTTTTGAATAATATGAACCAATTGTTCTAATATAGGTGCTTTCTCATTTAGGTCTTGAAACTCAAATGCATCAAAAAATATATCTTTAATTTCATGAAATACCTGCTTTTGTTGATGTTCCCTTTTCAATTCCTCTTGCTTCCTTTTCCTGTTCAATAAATACTGCAATATTAACATCTTCTCATAAGATAAGTTATCAGTATCCCATTTTAGAATTACTATAACTTCATCAAGTGTTACTTTAGAGCTCAGAGACTTTTCCTTTTTCTTCTTATGTGTTTTCTGCTTCTTGGTCTCTGGTGAGCTGCTACTAGGTCTGTGTTCGGCTTTCAAAGTACTAGTATCACTGCTGATTAGAACTATCTCCTTTTGAGTATTAAGTGTCTTGTGCTCAGATGTTCCAACACTCTTGACTTCAGTAAGTACCAGAGGAGTGACATTAGGTAGTTGTACCAATGCTTGAATAGCTTCCACCTCCTTAGGTTGCTATTTCTCCGTAGTTTCAAGAGTCTTGATCTCCTCCATGTGATTTGGAGATATCTAATGCAGACTTATCTGCTTGATCTTCTTTCCTTTTATCTCATTTTGCATTAAATTCAAGGTTTTCCTTGGTAGGTGAATAGGGAATTATGAATGTTTCATTACCCTTCTCCACGACATTCAAACCTTGTGTCACCTCATCAATTGTCAAGTCCTCAACCTGTCCATCTTCAATTTTATCCTTCATCTCTTCTTCAATAATATCATTCACTTCATCTTCAATATTTTCATTTATTTTTAGAGCTGAATTTCTAGTTTTGATTGTACAATCAAAACCATAAATTCAGCTCTAAATTCAATGGATTGTGGAAATCTGATCGATTTAATTTTCATTTATCTCATCCTCATCATTATCTAGCTCATCAATATCTTCCTTATTGTCAAGCTCAACTTGTTTTGATGTGCCTTCAACTTTGTTCTTGTCCACTATTAGTCCAAAGATAATCTTCCATATTCTTTGGCTCTATTGCACAACACCTTCAACAACATTCTTCAATATAGAATAATCTCTCAATTTAGGAATGAATCTATTCCTATATTGGTCCATGAATTTATTTTTCTGCTTCTTTGTCAATTCAGGCATGATTTGAGCTAATTCTCCTTCTCGGATATGCCTTTCTGTCATAATGGCATGCTACCATCACTCATCAATTTTAACTGCTAGTTCTTTAGGGACTAAATTCCCAATCTCCAATAGTGTCTTCTTATATGAAACTAACATGTCCATCATTGCTTCTTCTATCTTTTCCTTATCAAATTTACTTAAATTTTCAAACTTAATCAACTTGAATCCAGACAAACCTACTGAATTCCCGATGTTGTGACAAATTTTCTCAACAGTAGTATGTTTGTGTGTCACAACTTTGAATTTTCTATTGTCCTCTATTTCAATCAATTCTTCATCTTTTCCCATAATGTATTTCCTTCTCAGATTCCTCTTAGGGTGGTCGACATAGATTTAGTTTGAACTTGTTTTATCTTCCCTGAGCTTACCACTTCAATATTCTTTACCAATGTTGTCTTTGGTGGCTCAGCTGATATAGTAATGGTAGATGCCCTAGTTCTCGGTCAAGTTGTGGTAGGAGGAGTATATTTATACTGTGAACTCCTCTTCTTGGTTGCCTCAACAACCATTAATTTCTTACCCTTCTTGTCCACTTCCATATCCTCTTCTTCATTTTCTTCAGAGTCACTAGATTAGTCCTCACCTTGACCTTTTGTGATCTATTTTGGTGCATCTTCCTCTTCTTCTTCTCCTAACATCTTCTGAATATTCTTTACAACTTTCTTTCTTTTTCTTTCTATAGTTGCAACTTTCAACTCTGTGGTTATCTTTGTTTTAGCCTCATCATAATTTCAAAATCTCTTAACATTTCTATTAACTGCATCTGCTAGTAGAACTGTGATTGCTATAGATGTTTCATCTATGTTAACTTCATAGGGTAATGGCCTTAGCCATGCTACCCTTGGTACTCTAGCTTGTACATAGGTGTTATTAGTATAAATTACAAAGAAAACATCATTAGAATTCTTCTCAACTAGTGATACCAGGATTCTGCTCCTTAATCTCATCTTTTTCTTGAATTCAACAAAATAATTACCCATGACAGTGCCAAAATTCTCTCCTAACTGCTGTATAAACTCATTAATATGTATTGTGACCGGTCGATCCAGACTCCATACTACATCTCCTATACTAGGAAAATTATTCTGAACATAGAAGAATATACAGACTAGTAAGGATCCAAACTCACACATAGAGTTCTTTACCTTCCTATTTGCTGATAGGTTCTCAATAAATTGAGTTATCTGTAGCTCGAAAAGAGCATAAGTATGATCCCTTTTCCCTATTTTCCATGCCTGATCAACTTCTATAGATGGGACACTATCCAATCTAATCGATTGGTAGAATTTGTGTGCAATGAATCTGACTCCAAAGTCAATTTCAAGATCTATGATCGTATAAATTGTCATTCCTCTCTTGTTCCACTTGGCAAGAGTGAACTTCTCAATGTCTTCCTTTTTCTGACAGTGCATAGTTTGCTTCCCTTGCACAATGGGGTAACTAGTAACTTAGTAAATGATACATTTAGTGATCTTTATTGGTCCATTCTCCAGACATAAACACATATCATGTGTTCTTCTTAACACTTTCCTAATCCATTCAGCTTTAAAGTCGCACAGGAAGTCTATGGCATAGACTAACCCTTTGTCAGCAATGTGTTGATAAGCTTTCAATGGCCCATTTTCACATACTTTCTATAGGCTCCCCTCAACTCAAAGTCTCCAACTTCTCTAATTTTTCACATGTAACATGATCACACATCATGGATCATGAGTACCTTAGGTAGGATCGATGACAGGGCTCCCTTGAGATCTCCCTTTATCGCAGTCTCACGAAAGGCTCAGAAATTTGGCAGTGCACAAGCGTTGCTCCTGACCAATTGAACATTCTTCAGTTCCTTATCTTGTTTCTTCAAACCAACAGATGAAATGATAAACATAAATTTTTTCCATTAGTATGCAATGAGAAAACAAGTTGTATAAACTATCAGTTACACTATGCCAAAAGTCAGGTTTTCAGTTGAAACCGAAAATGCTAAGTAAGGAGGAAACCAACGACACAATTTTGCAATGTTAACTGAAAATGAAAAACAAAGATAATAAAGTGGAACCTGACAGGAGGAAACTGATAGAAGAACCTAATGAGAAAACACAGTGCAAACCTAGTGCAACCCGAAAGACAGTCAAACCAATTTCAGAGCAAACCGAGCATCAGACACCGAAAGTCAGTTACATCCCATAAAAAGTGGATCTGACTTCCATGTAAGATAAAACAATCATATTCTATTTATAGAGTTTTTTTTTGTTTTTAAAATCATTACTTAAGGGAAAAACAACATTATTGTAATTGTTTTAATCAGTCTAACTGATTGAACACATGCAGACTAGGAGATCAAGGTCAAGTTGTAAACCTGTGATCATAGAGTTAGTTTTGTTATACGTGAAACTTAATTAGGTCAATCTATCTTATAGATAGATTTTGTATTCATTCAATATCATAGATGAGATAATGAATGTAGCCAACAAGAACATCTATGGATCAGACTGGGAGTTTCAAGAAGCAGGACAACAAAAGATGAAATTGGTTATCAAGAAACAAGAATAGAGGCTACCGAGAAACAGAGGTATTAATCAATCACAATAGGTGATACATTTATACACGTGAATTGTAATGGATCTGTAATCAGCAATAGTTAGATTTCATGCACTTAGGTTAATGAGTATTTTTTTCTACATTCTAACAAGTGTAGCAAATAGAAGAAATCCTTTCAAGGAAGGTGGATTTAACAATCTTATTGTAAATCTCTTAACCGAGTGCACACTAAATAGTGTTGCTAAAGCTTTTGATAGAGTAGATCTTAACTGGTCTCCACATAATACTCCCAAAAGTGTAGATCATCAGAAGTGATCAAATTGTAAGCCTTAACCGGCCCCTTCCAATTTGCAGATAGTGAATATTTTGTGGGTGCCATCCCCACTGTAGTTTTTACCTTCTAACAGGGGTTATATGCGATATCATATCATGTGTTATGAGTCAATTAATTTCATGAATGTTTCTATGAATGTTTACATGTTTGATTAAGTTAAAGAATTGATATATCTTACATAAAGATAGTATAGAACAAATGGTTGGATGAACAATTGATTACATAAAGGTTAAAGGATAAAAGAGATAAAAGTTTTAGAGGTACTAATTCACTGCTCCCCTCTTAGTACACACTTCCCATTATTTCCAACATGAACTGGCTACGCTCCCCTCTTAGTACACACTTCCCATTATTTCCAACATGAACTGGCTACCATTTTTGTAATTTAGGGTTTGTAGAATAAATTGTGGGTAACTCAGAAATAACGGGTCTTGAACCTTCACAATACTTTCCAACGATATACAGGTGGAATATTTTTAGACTCTACTCAAATTGCTCTTGAATCACCTTCAAAATTCTCTGCAAAATCTTAATCACTTTGTGAAATTAGAAATGAATGGCTGAATTCATTATATACCCTCAAATAGTTGAATTAGGTCTTCAATAAATGCTTTGTGTAGTGGTAGGTGGATAACAACTATCCTCAATCCTCAAATGAAATAGCCCAGTTATCACACACTATCACTCGATCAGAATAGTGATACAGTCACTACTAATGCTCGGTCAACATATCAACTTGGTCAATATGGGTGCTCAACATATACTGATACTAATGCTCGACATCAACTATGCATATCAATTCTTTTTCTTGGTTCTTGCCTCAAATATATCATAATGCAGCTTAGCTTATGTAGATATGGACTTTAATACATCTTATGTTATGAACTAGTGTAGAATATAGCATTTAGGAAAATAGTTACTTACATACCTTTTTTCTTAATTAGATTTAGTTTGATCACCTGATCCATTGGATTGGGTAATCTCGACTTTACAGGATCCACTACTGCTTGCATCTTCTTTCTTTCTCGATGTTAGATTCATCTAATTCCTTATCTGCTCAATGGTAGGTGCTGAGGCTCTGGTCTTGCAGTCTCTTTTTGTATGACCGATCTTGTGACAACTATAATAGACCATACTTATATTCATCCAACTCTTGGATTTACCTCTAAAGTGTGTACTAATATAATTCTCTGCAACATGACCATATTAACTACAATAATGACAACTATACCTTGTATTGTAATCCCAATTCAATGTGTTACCTTCCCTCAGTGCATTGCCTTGTTTCTTGGATTTCCATTTTGAATTTTGCATTGGATCTGCAATCTCGAGTTCTATGACCAAAGTTCTGGCAATTGTAACAATGTCCTTGGAATCTAGGTGAAGTAAGTGTATTGCTAGTCTTTAACCTACATTCATGTGTGTGATGTCCATGCTTCTTACAATTAAAGAAATAACCATTAAATATAGGTTTAGGATTGGGTTTAGCATTCTTTCTTTAGAAAATGTTTGCTGTGTGACCTGGTTTCCCATAATGATAACATGTAGGTTTGTTGTTCTTCGACTTTGCATTCCTCTATTCTCCACCTTTTGATGATTCTCCTTCTTTAGTGGATGACAGGTGCTCAGTATGTCCAAGTCCAAAGGTGTCACTATTCCTTCTTGGTGATATCATTAGTTCCTCAAAGTATCTCAAGGATTCATTTGGTTTGTTTATCCTCTGAATGATTTCTCTTTCAGATCTCAACTCATTTTCAGTTGATTGTACTTAGATCTCAGATATGTAATTTCAATTTCTTTTTTGTTTATCTCTTGATTTGAAAATAACACTTGGTTGAGCATGTCCAACTGACTATTTTTGAGATTCTTCACATCACTAGTCCTTTCATCAAGTCTGGTAGCCGTCTGTCTCTTGTCTACTTCTGCCAATATCTTGTCTTCCCCAGCTTTCTTCTTCTGATCAATCACCTCACATAGTGTTATTGATTGATTTTCTTGTTATATCTTCAGAATTTTGACTTTTTATTTTAGTGTTTTGTTCTTCTCCAATATATCTACAATTGCTTCATTAATTTCTTTTGAATCTACATTGTCAAATATACCTTTAGTGTCTTCTTCTTTATATGAAGTATCATTCAGCTAAGTCACCAATACTTTCCTAGATTTTAAAGATTTCCTCAATTCTTCTCTTACTATCTCAAGATGCTGTAGTGCCAGATGGATATCAATATTCTAATTCTCAATGACCTTTCCCAACTTATAAGCCTCCATTTTCAAGATCTCAACTCTCAAGTGGTTAGACTTCTTCTAAGAGAAAAATGCTCTGATACCAATTGTTGGAAGTCTAATATGGGAAATCAATAACTGAGAGAGGGGGGGGGGGGGNGGAAATCAATAACTGAGAGAGGGGGGGGGGGTGAATCAGATCTATAAAACTTCTACCAATTCTAAATAAACTAATTCAACCATTTATCCATAAACATAAAATGAAATGTAGTAAAATATCTAACATCTATTCATATCCATATTGAACACATATCACAATGATTTGGTAACCCAGAAACCCTTGAAGGTAAGACTAGGGTGGGGATGACACCCACAAATCTTCACTACTGTAGTAATAAAGTGTGAATGTTAGGGCTACAAATTTTTGATCACTTTTGATGATCTACCCTATGAGGGGTCTACCCTGTTAAGAGCTTTCAGACTTACACAATCTACCTTGTTAAAGGATTTAAACTTACACCAAATTAAGAACTCTATTAAGAGATTTAAAAAGGCATGTTAGGACCACTCTTTTAAGAGATTTACCCTAATTCATTTGTTAGAATGTATCACTACCCAATCCTTCGGTTTGCACTACAAATGCTGATAAAAAATCTCCTCTTTCCAACTTTTAACTGATCTCTCAATCTGATATATCTCTGTTCTACTCTTCACTGCTCTTCTCGGTCACTCTGTCTGGTTAATGCTTTAGATATGAAAAACACACATATACTCATGATCTCTGCTCTTCACATCTGCATCCAAATATACAAAAAATCAAACACACATAGATTAGGGTTTGATGCATCCCATATATAGATCACTGATGAGACATCCAGATCAAGATCAATGATCTAGATTCAATACCTTTTTCCGCTTAGGCATCCCTAATTTTGATTGGTTGCTTGGCTTGCATAGGGATGCATGATCTCAAAAATAACACATAGTTAATGCATTAAACCTCTGTGCATGATCATTAAATGATTCATAAAAGTCAGACAACATTTTTTACCTTGGTGTTTGTTCTATTCCAAACACATATACAAAAAACTATCTTACTCGACATAGGCAAACTCTGGTGCTCGGTCAATGCTATCTCACTTGACACTAACTCTTCTATGCAACTCGACAATCATTTTGCTCAACAACTATTGATTACTCGACGACCACTAACTTGCTTGGCAGTAACTACTGCTCGGTCAATACACAAAATTACACAAGTGATTTACATTGCTTGGCCTTAGTGGTATGGCTAGGTCGCAGTGATGACCGACCAACCTGCCTTGATTATGACTAAGTGTATGACACTGATAGACAACAAAACTTAGAGATCAACAAATTTTAGGTCTCTAAAATTATTTCATTCCTTACCTTTACTTTATTTATACCATGCAAGATCCTCAACAATAGGGTTGACTCTATAGTCAATTACCTGTTTCCACCAAGGGTGACAAAATCATACAACATTTATACATGAAATCAACACCAACAATTAAGCATCATTAAAATTACATTTGTAATTTGATAAACATTAAATACATTAAATATATGAGTAATAATAGAAAAACATGTATCATAAATCACATATGTATCTTCATAAGCTATGCTAATAAATAACATGAAAGTGTGCATTTCTATGTTATTAAATGGTATGAAAGTGTTGATAGGGTAGGATGAATGCATAAAGAGGGTGTATGCACTTAGAGCTGAAGATGGAAAACATCTTTTCACAAAAAAAATTTGATAATTTTAAACCTTTTCAATACAAAAAATATTGTTCCTTTAGGTGATAATCATTCCATGGTTATTTTCAACATAAAATATATCACTGAGTCAGTATTGCATTCAGTTAAGGATTTCCATGTCAATATTTCATTCAATGGAATATTAAATTAAGGATATCACATACCTCATACATTTCATTCATGTCATTGATCTTCTTCTTCATCAAACTCACCACCACCACCACCACCACCACCACCACCACCACCACCACCACCATCATCATCATCACCACCACCACCACCACCACCACCACCACTATCACCACCACCACCACCACCACCACCACCACCACCACCACCACCACTATAATCATCATCATAATAATCACAAACAACATCATCATTTAGGTCTTCTTCTTTGTGAACATTTCCGTCATGAACATCATCGACTAACTATTGATCGTGATCATCATCTACATCATCATCTGCATCATCTTCTACTTCTTTGACATCTTCTTCTTCGGTCACATTACACTTTACTGGGATTCCTCTTGGATCATGTCTAACAACAAATGACCAACCCAGTTATTTAGAACCTCCAAGTAAAATAACGGCTCACATTGACTTGGAAGAACATAGGCTCATCTCAAACTGGCTCAAAATACCTTGTATTAACCATTGTAAATCCATTATCATGTTCAATAATAATTCTATCAAGATCATTTTGTTTCATTTATAGCCTATACCATTTGAAAATGAATAGAACTGATTTGAAGGAATTGAAGTCACACTCAAGTATATCATCCAAAATGCCATAGTATAAATTTTGAGAGTCTTGAGGATATATACCATTTCTATATGAAATATTAGTCACCTCAAAGAGTGAAATTATCCTAGAATTACAAGTTTTCTTTGTGTCATCCAACTTTTTGATGTGAAATTTATGACCATTGTAGCACATAAGTTTGTGGTGTTTGACCTGTATTATGTCAAACATGTAAAAATTATTGCATCACAAGTTGATCAACATATGGATGATTAATAGATTTTTACATACTTCTGTATTTCTTAAACCATTTGCTAAATCAATTTGCATTGGTGTAACACTGGAATATCCATTACCATGAGCTTCTTTAACCAATCAAGCCACACCTTCCCATGTTAATGAGCGATGAGAATGCTAAAATTGTTCTATCCATACCATCATCCAATCAAGATTGTTTGAAATATACAAATGTAGTGCATCCCACTCTCGACCAACTGTACAACAAATAAATAGACTTACAACCGGATTATATTGAAGATTAATAATTAATTAACTAAAATAACATCTTATAATTACCTCTCATTTTTCTCAATCTACCTTTCCCCATAAAGTTCTCCCCTTCAAATTTTTTAATGGGGTTGGGATCCCAAATGTGATCTATGTTGGCTTTCCTCCAACACCCAAGTTTTAAAATTTTGAGAATCAGTTCCATAGAAGGAATTCTCAAACCATTTCAGTTTCTTAGTGGATTTTTATTACTAATTATTCCTTTGTAATGCTTAATTGGTGAAGAGGAAGTTCCCCTAGATTGTATTGAACTCAAAATTTGAACCATAAGGTTCAAGGTTAGAAGGTTCAAGATGTATGGTTCAGATTTGCAAGAATGAAAGTATAGGTTCGAAGTTCAAAATTGATGGGGAGCTCTAACCACAAGAGAACTCTTTCTCTAACTAAGACCTTTCTTTGGTCT
This sequence comes from Thuja plicata, assembly GCA_018584345.1. NCBI lineage: Eukaryota > Viridiplantae > Streptophyta > Pinopsida > Cupressales > Cupressaceae > Thuja > Thuja plicata. The sequence goes on from MU224186.1 coordinate 516,623, forward strand.
TCCTAGGGTATCTTTATCTACCCTATCAAGAGGACTGTTGGAATTAATGGGAAGTAGTACTGAGAAGGGAGGGGTGAATCAGTACCTCTAAAACTTTTAGCACCTTACACAATTTAACATTAGTAATTATTCAATTCTGATTTACCAACCATTACTGTTATTCTTCCTTATGTATCTAATGTTTGTTCAAAATCTTTAATAGTTTTCAATCATTCATAGAAACATTCATGAAATTGACAAAAACATAACACAAGATATGGTATCACAGAAAACTCCTGTTAGGAAGTAAAAACTGCGGTGGGGATGGCACCCACAAAACTTCACTACCTGCAGAATGGAAGGGAGCCGGTTAAGGCTTACAATTTGATCACTTTTGATAATCTACCATGTTAAGAGCATTAAGGTGGAGACCTATTAAGATCTACTCTGTTAAGAGCTTTAGCAACACTGATTTAAGTGTGCACTCAGTTATGAGATTTACAATAAGACATTTAATCCCACCTTTCTTGAAAGGATTTCATTAGTGTACTGCACTTGTTAGAATGAGTACAAATGTTGACCTGACTGTATGCAATCTACTATTGCTGATTTACAGATCCATTAAAGCCTTTACAATAATAATATCACCTTAAGTGATTGATGAATACCTTTTCTCTGCTTGTCAGTAGCCTCTGTTCTGTTCTTGAAAACTGATTTGAATCTGTTTGTGTTCTTCTGCATGAATTCTCTATCTGGTCTTTAGTTTCTCTTCATGGCTACTATCTTCATTGAACAACTTTTTTTTTTCAATGGATTGAGCACCTATTTATACAAGTATTTGACCTATCTTGGAATTCATGTATTACAATGTTAACTCTCAGATCCAAGGTTTACAACTTGACCTTGATCTTTAGTTTTCATGTTTTAAAATAGTAAAACTAATTAAAACAATAAAAATTACATTGCTTCCTCTGCACATAATGGATTTAAAATAAAATCAAGAAGTTATAAATACAACTTCAGTGATTTATCTGATGTGGAAAGTCAAATCCACTTTTTGTGAGATGTAACTGACTACCGGTTCTTGGTTGTCGGTTGAACTTGCAGTCTATCAATGTTCCTTCACAGAATTGTTCATCGGGTTCCCTGTATCTATCAGGTTCCTCTCTTTGCTGTACTATCGGGTAGCACTGTTGTTACTCATCGGGTATCATTTACATTTTTGTCATCGGGTAACACTTAACAGTGTTTGTCGGGTAGCCTTGGCATCAGATAGTACTGTGCCTTATCTGTCAGTGTAGAGTAAACCGATGGTGCATATCATGTTTTTCCTCTAAGTATACTAATGGAAAAATATAATGCCTTCAATCTCCCCCTTTGATATTAGTATCAAAAACTGACATGTGCATAATACTGAAATTATTACACCATGTTTATATCCTTGTCATAATATGACTCCCCCTTACTGTGTGCATCGGTATAGTGTATGAATATGTACATGTATACTATTTGTTTTCTTTATGTACAATATTTCCCCCTTTTGTTTACTATACATATAATTTCCTCCTTTTAACTGAGGTGATGTACATATCAAATTCCCCCTTTCTTTGATACTGATGACAAAAACCTACAACTTACAATATGTCAAAATTGTGACAACAATGTGTCAAATACCATAGAATGGGTAATTTTGATATCTTCCATTAGTTTCTCCCAATGTTCTTTCAACTGTTCTTGGTTCATGTGTTGCAGCTCTAGTCTGGCGTGCATATCATATTTTATTGTAGGATTGTTAGTGTCGGTAAGAGCTAAAATTGGAGCTCATTGACCTCATCTATGTATTTCATCTCTACAAACTGAATGTCCTATCTCTATTTCCTAGCCTATACGATTTGTTGATTGTGCAATTTAAGTGCTTCTTCTATGTTGGCTAGATTTTGTGCATTGGACTGAAGATCAACATCTATTTTTGCTATCTTGTCGGTATAATCCTTAGTGAGTTGATCTAAAGTGCACAATTTCTTGATTAAGGTAACAACTTCTGATAAAATTGGGTCAATTGTACTTACCAATTCAGATAGTTTGACCTTTTTTAGTGCAACTTCTTGGCTTATCTTCTCTGCGAGCTTGAATTCATACTTTTGTTCAAGTCTCTCTTTCATTGTCTTCTCAGCATTTGTATTCTGAGATGTTATTGCATCTGTGAGTATGACCAGTTGATCAATAATTGGAGCTTGTTGATCGATATCTATGTCTGGTACAATTTTTTGAAGTATCTCCCTTGCTACTTCTAGTACCTTGGCCTCTTTTTCCGCTCTCTTCATCTTGCCTTGAATGGCTTTTCTCTCATAGAGCTTTGCATATTTTGTCAATGCTGTCGGATCCAATGTTCTTGGATCACATACTGGAATCTCAATGATTTCATCCAGATTTAATGGATTTTTATTCTTTCCTTTCTTCTTCTTTGAGATTTGAGGGGATGCAGATGTATGAACTACCATAGCTAGTTCATTTGTTCACTCTGAATTGCTTGGGGAAGGTTTTGTTGATGATGCATCTTGTGTTTTCTTCTCTGTGGGCACCTGTCGGTTATGTGAATATTTCTCTTAATTAACCTTGGGTGTTTCTGTAGAATGTGCTCCTGATTTCTTTTCAATCTCATCCTTCTTTCCTTCTTCACTTTTCTCTGAAGGCTTGTCCCCTGTTTCTTTTTGAGTGTTTTCTTTATTCTGATCAGTAGATGCATTCTTCTGATCATCAGTTGTAGCTTTCTCTGCATTAGTATATTTTGTCCCTTTGGATTCTTCATCACCCTTGTCTTTGGGTGTGCTTGTTTCCTTTTCATTTGATCCCTCATTTCCCTCTAGTATGTTTATTTCCTTGATTAGGAAAGGCATGTTACTTTGAGTTGGGGTTTGGGATTTGTCAGTATTGGTGTCCTGCTCATCGGTTAGTGCCTTTTCAGCAGTGACATCCTCATCCTTTTGTATATCTTGTGCAGGGTCTTGCACTATTGGGTGCATGATTGATGTGTCCTGCATTTGTTCATCAACAATGTCAACTATCTTTCCATCTGATGTCTTCAGTACTTGATGGCTTTGTTGATCCTTAAGTGTGATAAATATCACATCATCTTTCTTCTTTGGATCATTGTTGGAATCATAGTGAGTGATAGCTTGGATATTATCATCCATGCCTGTATCTAAGTTAATAGGCTCATCATCACTTTCTTGATTATCTAGAGAAATATGCTGAGGACTTGCATTATCTGTCTCCTCCTCTCTGTGAGGTGTGTTTGTGAGAAGTAATTGCTTCTCAACACTTGTTGACTCTGTCAGTAGATCCATAAGATGTCTCCATTTGGTTTCTGTCATTTGATCCAGTTCTATAAACTTGTTCTCTAGTACTTTGTAGGCCCTTATTTTGGCTACAAATTTACTTGAGTGTTTCTTTAGTACTTCAAGTATCTCTTTAAATTTGGATTCAGGAGGCATCAATCTCATAAGAAATCTTTCTCTTGCTTATCTTTCTATTTGCAAAGCATATGACCACTCTTGGTATACCCTTTTACCTAGCTCTTCAGGTATTTGATTTACAAATTCAACAGGGGCATACTTATTTTTAATCATTGATTTTATGACTACTTCTTGTATTTTATTCTGATCCTCTAGATTCAGTGTATCCCATTGCCTAATCCTTTTATTAGTCATTATGCCATGGGTAGAAATTGATTTGGCAGCTTCATCTACCATTTGGTTTTTTAAGCTCTTCTTTACTACATCTAGTTCATCATCTTTGGTGTCGTCCAAGTCAGCCTGTGTCCGAACAAACCTTTTTCTCTTCTTTGGTGGTGTGGTTTTGACAGGTTGTTGTCTTGTTCTTTTTGTTGGCTGCTTCCTTATATAGGTCCTTACTTGAACTTTCTTAAGTGGTGTGGTATCGGTAGAAACAGTTTGACTTTGTGTTCTTTACTTATTTTCATGAGGTGGAGATGGAGGTGTATCAGATTCAGTAGCCTTTGTATCTAATTTCTTTACTTCTATCTCTTTACCGATGGTGCCTTGTTCATCAGTTTCCTCTTGTTGATCCTGCTCTTCTTCTGAGACCAATAAAATCTTCTTGAGATTCTTTATCATTTTATCTTTCTTGTTTATAGTCTTCTTGACTTCTAGGCCATGTTTTATCTTAGATTTGGCCTCCTCGTATGTACCAAACCTTGGTTGTTTCTTATCAACGAGCTCATTGATCAGTGCCTCAATTGCACTTGTAGCTAGATCAATATTGATCTAATAGTCTAATGGTGATAACCAAGATGTTCTTGGTACAACTGGTTTGATATGTGTAAAGTCTGTGTCTGCCATGAAACATATCTCATCTTTGTGTTTTTCAACTAGTTGGTCAGGAATCCTAGTTCTTTCCATCATCTTTTCCTTAAACTCAAGGAAGTATGCAGACATGACAAACTCAAATTTGTCTCCTAGTGACTTAATCAGCTCACTAATATATTGGGTTACCGGTTTGGTAGAGTCCCATACAACTTTTCCTACTGAAGGAAAGTATTCTTGAAAATAGAAAAACATACACATGATAAGTGATCCAAACTTACATGTGTTGCTCTTTGTAGACCTGATTTTGATCATATTTTCATCAATTTATTTCAATAGGATCTCACATAGATCCATCTGAATTCCTTTTGTTACAATCTTGTAAGCTGTGCTTACTACTATTGAAGAAATGTTATTCATTCTGCTAGCCTAAATTTTTTTGTAACTAATAACACATGCACCAAATTTTAACTCTTCGTCGGTGATTGTGTTTACTTTGAGACCTCTGTTGTCTCCTTCTGCATTGGTGAGTTTTGTAACTTCTTTTATGGATGGATGTTTGTGTTCCCTAGGCTTTTTGGTTATTGGATAACCAGTGACAACATGAAGAACATCCTTTGTTATTTTCTTGGGTTGGTCTAGCCATAATTTGTTGTCATGCATCCTGCTCAAGACTAACTTAATCCATTATGTCTTGAATTCCCTCAGGAAATGTAGGGCATTGGTTAACCCTGTGACCTCCAAGTGTTTGTGTTCTTCTTTCAGTTTTCTTTCAAAATCACATAGCTTCGTAAAAGCTTCATCCATTTCTAGATCACCTATCTCTGTGTTCTTGTAGTGAATGTAAGACCTAATGTCTTCTATGAGCAAAACCCTAGGTGGAAATTTTGAAAATGCACCAGCTTCATTGAGTTTCGATGCAATTTTTGGACAGATCTTGTATTTAGGTTCTACACATGTGCTATTCTTGATTAGTTTCACCACATTCTTCTTTTCATTCTTCAACTTAGCAGTTCTTGTTGTGGTTGCCATTGTTTTTCAAGTACTTAGGGTTTTCTTGAAATTAGGGATTTTCTTGACAAAATAGTGACAAAGATCTTTCGGTGTCTTTGGTACTTACTTTGAATCGCAATGGTGATGATGAATCTGTTCTCTGTGTGTTGAATCGATCTGTAGATGCTTCTTCTTTCTACTCTTTAATCTCTTTGATGTCGCTCTGCTTTCTCTTCAAATCACGGGTGAAAAATGAAGTTGTCCCGTAGACTATTTATAGACTTTTTGACATAAGTCTTTACAATAAATGCTCAACAACTTGTTGGGATGAGAAGATGGGTTTCATCAGGAGGATTTTTCCAATCATCGTCGATGAAGATATGATTCTTAGGGCAGTTGTTCAACCACTTTGATTTTACCGACGGATATCGGTGTTCTGTTACGACCACTTCTAAATTTTGCCTTTTTACCAACGGTCGTCGGGTTACATTGGCAGTTTACCATATTTACTAGTGGACTGACAATTCCCGGTAAGCGTAAACAACTCATTATTGTGTTCATCGATGATTTTTGGTAAGTGTTTATCGACGGTGTTGCATTCTTATATTAGTAACAAGTAAAGTAGTATGCATCTTTGGTTCATGTAGATTTTGATTATTTATCAATTTATATAATGGAACTGATATAAAATATAACTTGGTATAGTGCAGTTCCATACTTACTTGTTCAGCTCAAGTGGGGCTGGTGGTGTCACCGGATCCATTAAATGGGGTGTCACCATTTGCATTGCTTGGTCCAACTTCATCATTGCTTGAAGCTTTTATCCATATTTTGTCTCTTTCCCTCCATATATCTTCAATGGTGTTACCATTGGGATATGTGCTTGTTTCTATCAACTTGTCTTTGCAATATTTCTTGAGATGACCAACTTTATGACAATGTAAGCATGCCATTCTGGGGTTTAACCAGCTTCTAGACCTTTTGGTCCATGCTCTCATGCAGTTTGTAGTGATGTGACCATATCTACCACATGTTGTATAGTTTGTCCAAGTGTTGTAATCCCATACATATTGATTACCGATTCTCTTTGGTTGATAAGGAACTTCTTTACCTTTTGGCTTCCATGCTCACCTTTTCTTTTTCTAGCATTCTTCAGATGTGTGCCCATTCATCTTGCATGTAGGGAAATATTTGTCCATGTAGGTTTCCTTCTTTGGATTTTCTATGTTTCTCTTGCATTCATAAGCCTTATGTCCTTTCTTGTTATATTTATAACAAAATCCTATGAATGAAGATGTAGGTGTAGATTTAGGAGTACCTTTCATTTTACTTCTGCATGCATTTTTTGTGTGCCCTTGCTTTCCACAGTGCTTGCATGTTAGTTTTCTTGGTCTTGGATTTTCCTAGACATTCTTTGGATTTGATGATTCTCCATTTTCGGTAAATCCTATACCACTGTTGCTATTGACTCTTCGTTGACCCTAAAGAAATTCATCCATTCTTTTATTGCTTTCTTCAACTTTTTTGATAATATCATTATGTTGTTGTTGAATTCTAATCCCATGCTTTAGCTTTTCATTTTCTTCTCTTAGTTCACCAATAATCTATATTCTCTCAATGAGTTCCACATTTATTCTATTTTCTTCTTGACTCATAAGGATAATCTGATTTGTGAGATCACGGTGATGCTCAGCATGTCTTTGAATTTCCATTTCCTTTTCCTGTAGTTTCTCTAAAATCTTCATTCTATCATGAATAGCAAGTGTTCTCTCTGTTTCAGCTTGTCTGGTAGAACTCATCACATAAATCATTTTCACCATCTGGGTCTCTTGACCGATTTGCAACATCTTTATTTGCTCTGTCAGATGTAGGTTGATCTCCTTAAGATTTGTGATGTTCTCTTCTGATGTATCTAATATATTACTTGCATTTGATCCTAAAGATTTAAAGAAATCTAGAATCTCCTCTTCTTGATAGTCTATTTCATTTTTCCTGGTAGCCATACCTTTTCTTTCATCCAACAGCTCTCTCATCTTGATTCTTGCTTCTTTATACTGTTCATAGAACATCTGTATCTCAAGATTTTTGTTCTCAATATTCTTATCAAGTTTGTACTTCTCCATTGTATGATATTTTCTCTTAAGCCTTTAAGATTTTCAATAAGATACTCAGCTCTGATACCAATTTTTGGAATTAATGGGAAGTAGTACTGAGAGGGGAGGGGTGAATCAGTACCTCTAAAATTTTTAGCACCTTACACAATTTATCATTAGTAATTATTCAATTTGGATTTACCAACCATTACTGTTATTCTTTCTTATGTATCTAATGTTTGTTCAAAATCTTTAATAGTTTTCAATCATTCATAAAAAAATTCATGAAATTGAAAAACACATAACACAAGATATGGTATCACAGAAAACTCCTGTTAGGAAGTAAAAATTACGGTGGGGATGGCACCCACAAAGCTTCACTATCTACAGAATGGAAGGAAGCCGGTTAAGGCTTACAATTTGATCACTTGTAATGATCTACCCTATTAAGAGTATTAAGGTGGAGACCTATTAAGATCTACTTTGTTAAGAGATTTAGCAACATTGATTTAAGTGTGCACCCAGTTATGAGATTTACAATAGGACGGTTAAGCCCACCTTTCTTGAAAGGATTTCATTAGTGTACTGCACTTGTTAGAATGAGTAAAAATGTTGACCTGACTATATGTAATTTACTATTTCTAATTTATAGATCCATTAAAGCCTTTACAATAATAATATCACCTTAAGTGATTGATGAATACCTTTTCTCTGCTTGTCGATACCCTCTGTTCTGTTCTTGAAAACTGATTTGAATCTATTTGTGTTCTTCTGCATGAATTCTCTGTCTGGTCTTTAGTTTCTCTTCATGGCTACTATCTTCATTGAACAAATTTTTTTTTCAATGGATTGAGCACCTATTTATAGAAGTATTTGACCTATCTTGGAATTCACGTATTACAATGTTAACTCTCAGATCCAAGGTTTACAACTTGACCTTGATCTTTAGTTTTCATGTTTTAAAATAGTAAAACTAATTAAAACAATAACAATTACATTGCTTCCTTTGCACATAATGGATTTAAAAGCAAATCAAGAATTTATAAATACAACTTCAGTGATTTATCTGACGTGGAAAGTTAGATCCACTTTTTGCGGGATGTAACTGATTGTCGGTTCTTGGTTGTCAGTTGAACTTGTAGTCTGTCGATGTTCCTTCACTAAACTATTTATCGGGTTCCCTATATCAATCGGGTTCCTCTCTTTGCTGTACTGTTAGGTAGCACTACTGTTACTCATCGGGTATCATTTACCTTTTTGTCATCGGGTAACACTTAACAATGTTTGTCGGGTAACCTTGGCATCAGATAGTGCTGTGCCCTGTCTGTCGGTGTAGAGTAAACCGATGGTGTAGATCATGTTTTTCTTCTAAGTATACTAATGGAAAAATATAATTCCTTCATAGGACAACTCTATGATCTCCTACTTCCCTTATAACTCACGACCAACTTCAATTCACTCTACTATTCCTCTCAATCCAACAATGCACCCATAGGCTCCAATGAGCCACCTTGCTCCGAATCTGCTATTGGCAATAGGAATAGGATTTCTGACCATTCCTAGGTCACTTTCAACCAATCCTGGTCCACTTGGATGGATTCTTTTTACGGTTTCAACCAATCCTGGTCCACTTGGATGGATTCTTTTTACGGTTTCTTTGTATTCAAATTCATTCCATAGTGATGAATTTATGTTAATAGCTTTTGTGTCTTTTGGTTAAAGACATATCAACTTCTTTTATTCATTGTAAATTTGAAGAAGGGAGCCGAGGCTTCATATCAAAACTTAGAGAGCACTTGCACATAGCCATTTCAAGTGACTTAACTGTTAGTCACAGATCGTGTCTTGTCATTCAGGCATTTTTGAGTCATTTTATAAACAATTATTAAAGGGATGAATCTGTTTACTAACAATCTACATGGATCTTTGCTGTGAACTTAGGAAGATATTCAGTAATGTATACCATAGTCTGGTATACCATATACCCTTCTATCATAGAACCCTCAGGATGTGCTCTTTGTCTAACCAAAGACTTCAAAAATTTCAAGTACCTCTCAACCATCCACATTAACCTAGTGTGTACAGGTCCACACAATTCGATCTCCTCAACTTGGTGTGTGAGGAAGTGTTCTTGTGCATTGGAATTTTTTGAAGGTAGACACTTTTTCATTTCACACATTAGATGAGGAATTTTTCTCTTCTAATATTTTATATCTTCTTCGTAGATTTATTTAGATGACAACCACCTACAAGAGATTCAAGACACAATAATATATAAATGAGACTTTACAAAATAATATACAATACATTACATAAAAAGTAAAACATATGACAAATATAATATCTATACAAAAAATTGAACAAATATCACTACTTACCTCATGTATTTTCCAAGATCATATATAACTTTCTTGACACTATTGTCGAAGTGGTGTGGGAGAGATAGAGGTAGAACGTACTATGACAATTATAAAATGATCTTTTCATTGTTTTCTAGCATAATACAATGAAAATTACATGCAAAATATAAATATATAGTAAATACGCAAGAACATGAATTACCTTAATGAAGGTATGCAAATCATGCATTTTCATCTCTGACCCAAATTCCCTTTTCTTTGATATGAGATTGTTTATGTTTGTAGCAAATCCTGGGGGAAATCTAATTTTTTGGATGACTTCTTTTATAACATTTCTTTGCTGCTCTGATAATAACCAAGGAAGGGAAATTTTATCAATCTGGTCTCCATTTCTATTTGATCGAATGACAACTTTCATTTCATGATTGGAATCTTGAATGTCATTATAATTTTTGACAATTTTTTCCTTGTCACGCCTTCATCCAATATTTTCCTTAATATCTCTATTATATTCTTTTCAATATGCATAACATCAAAAAAATGCATGATTTGCAGCTGCTCGCAGTAGGGAAACTTACTAAATTGTTTAGGATAAGTTTTTAGTCCCTTTGGAAGGTGGCCATTAATGCCTTGATGACCTTCATGATCATTAATTACATCATTTGTAAACACAACATAATATCAAAATATAAATTACAAACATAAACGATTTGATGGAATGACATTACCTCCATGATTTATTCTATTATATTCCAACTTCCATATGCAGGGTGTCATTCTTTGTGGCTTTGATGTAGTCTCTTATTTTCCATTGAAAAGATATTTTTTGGTAATTTGATAGTTATGATTTTTGTGGAGGAAGTTCCTATAATCATCGAACACCTTCTTTCCTAAAATTTTTGAATGACGAGATTTAATCTTTGGACCACAAACAGGACATGAAAATTTTCCCTTTGTTTGAATACCTACAAGATCATGTATAATTGGATTAAATATGTTAATTTTGATAATTATAATTATGATGCACAATTTGAACACTATAACATACCAGAAAAATATGTTAGCCCTGGGGCATCATCTATTGTCCATACAAGCATTATATGGAATTGAAATTGTCTGTATCCTATTGGTCTAGAGAAATCATACATAGTGAAACCATTCCATAACTCCACCAACTCGTCGATAAGAGTCTCAATATATACATTCATATCTTTAACTTGGTACTTACCTAGTTGAATGAACAAAAATATTACATAATTATTATGACCATTTTACAATAGTATTTGAAAATTTAATCTAGATGACTATTAAATAAAAAAATACCTGGAACAATTATTGCCAACATTATGTGTTCCCTCTTTATTGACATCCATGGAGGAATGTTATTGTTGATAAAAAAAATAGGCCACACTGAGTAAACAGATCTTAGCTCTCCAAATGGATTGAAACTATCCGCTTCCAATGAAAGCATGAGATTAAAAGATTATTATTTAAAGTGTGGTCACTTTTCCTATATGTCCTTAAATGAAAAACCATCAGAAAGCATTCACATAATGTCATCTTGACTTCTATTTCATGCATGGTAATCCATAAAGTGTGCCAAGCCAGTACACTTGAATAATCATTGCAGACATAGAATCATGGGAATATAACAAAGAACCTTGTAAGACACATTTGTTTTTATTTGATCTATTTGATATCTAGTGATATGACATTCAGGGCATTCTGTTGCAAATTCATGTTGTTTATGATATATAATATGATCAATGGGACATGCATCTATTGTTTGATACTCCATTCCAATATCTTTGATTATGGAAGATAATTCTCGATATGAGCGAGGTAGAATGTTTGATGGTGGTAATAAAAACTCACCTATCAATCTATAGAAAAAAATATAATTTTTTAATATAAAGAATATTAATGGTACATGATTCACCCTTTATTAACTATAATGAAATTACAACTAAAATAGATGAAAAATATGACATATATGACATACCTTAACATACGTGAGATTGTTACATTGGATAAACCATTCATAACCTTCAAGTTCACCAACAACAAGACATTAGAGAGAAGATTTGTTAGGGAGCCTTTGTAAAGGGGATCATATGCCTTCTCAAGTAGAGATAAATCATGAAAAACATCAAGCTCATCTTGATCATCACGATCAGCTACGCTAGTACCATCATCTTCAATTGTGTTTTCTGGCACATGAGCAATTACACGAATACCATCATCTTCAATTGTGTTTTCTGGCACATGATCATCTTCCTCCATGGGATCATTATCTTCATCTTTTATATTCACACCTCTATGTTCCTCCACTTGGAAATCCATATTCACTAGGTTGTTGTGGTCTACAACATGTGCCCTGAGAAGGTCTACCTATATGAAAATGATGAGCATAAATAAACCATGATCATGATCTCATCATCAAGTGATTTATTATTTATATAAATTGTTAAAATAATATAATGAACAAATTACCAATCAACGATAATCATGCCCCCTTCAATGTGACCATGCTGCCTACAATGTTTCTCATTTGTTCTGATTAGAAGTCTTCGAGTCTTTAAGCCCTTAAAATTGTTTTAGGGACAATAACATTTTCCATCGCCTTTTATTTTGAAGTTAGACCACAATCTAGCAAGTGTCTCCTTATTTTTTTCTTCATTGATATTATCTCACACGGTCTTTTTTCACAGGCAAAGAAATTGGGCTATATATGAAAATTTCAGGGTATGTAAGAAAAAACAATATCGCAAGTACGTTGGAAGTCTTCTACAAACTAGTTATATAGACCTTGAAAAGTTAGTTATGAAACGATGTTTCAATATCGTATACAAAATTGAAATACTTAAACATAGAAAAATTGAAAAATGAACCAAGGCAATTGAACATTCAACATAGTATCATCTTATTAGAGACAAATATTGTTCATGTTGGTGAGCCTGCATATGATATTAATATTATTGTTGACCAAATAAGGGAGGAAGTAGCAAAGAGTGAATATATGCACAACATCAATTTCCTTGAAGATATTTCAAGGTTAATATTTAGGAGAGGGAAAGTGGGCAATATCATCTGATATCCTAAGAAGAAATCATTAGCTCAGGAATATTATATGAAGTATATTTTAGATGTACACCAAGACATTGTAGAAGTAGACTAAGGAATTATAGAAAAAGATTGATGCTAAAATGTTATTAAGACCAATTTACATAGAATGTAAACAAACATATGATTCATTGGAGGTCATAGACTATCATAGAGAAAAGAGAGTTATATTTTTATATAAGTGGTGTTATAATTTTTTTGTAGGTATGGTTGTTTGAACATTTCAACAATGTTTGATTCATCCATTGGACAAAATCTTTGGCAAAAGGATGCAACATGCAATATATTGGTAACTACCTCTTCTTCCATGTGATATGAATCCTATTACATATTATTATTTATTTTAACAAATGTTTAATCACTTTATGCTTTAGTGATTTATTTAATTAGTTTGTCTTTTAAAATAGAGCTGTGGATCAAGATGTAGGTTTGCAACTTGATAAATACAAGATGACAACTTTGTGCCCAAGCTAAAAGGAAAAGTTCAGACTCCTATCTACAATTTTGTAATGTGATAAGTTATTGATATATGAGAAATAATAGTATTTCATTAGCTGGTTAGTGTTGTATTGATCAAGTGAAGGATAAAAAAGATGATCTAAATATGGAACTTGGCTATATTGGTGAATTGACATAAATTGTCATAGCAAGGAGGAGATTCTAAGAAAATAGATAGGTCACCCATCCTAGTACTACTCTTGCTCAAGCACACTTAACCATGGAGTTTCCTCGAAGGTTATGCCCACTTTTCTTGCAACCCCATTTGCAAAACATTCAAAAAGTGTTGGGTCTTATTAATAATTTGTTAGAAATCCCCTTAAGCTCATCAATTGATAAGTAGGAGATATTTTCCATAGAAACTAAAATTGTGATATCTGTTAGAGTAGTCGAGTATTACTAATAATTAAATTAGTTAATTATTAGTTTATCTACTCTTTGCTTAAGTTAGACTTAGGAAAGTTTCTATTTCCTAGTAGTTTCCCTTTTGGGGTTTCGGTATCCTTTATAAGGATTCACCGCTTTGTATTTCATCAAGGAGATTATTTTGTAATTCATTATTGTGTTAATAGAAGCTTTTTTCTGTCACAATGGATTTGCAGTCTCTGGCCTATCGGCCGCCATAACTCTCTTTCTGTCTTCTGTCTTCATTCTTGTAGCAGTGTTTGCATGTAGGTTTCTTAGGAATATTTGATGGTTATCAAATCTAACATGGTATCAGAGCTGATTTGATGTTTGTTGTTCCTGTTTTATTGAAGCACAGAGGGTTTCAGAAGCTTTTTCAGCTTCTTTTAGTGGTTCTGGGGGGTCTCTATTTTTGGAGGCATTTTGGGCCTAAACAGACACTTCCATTGCGTCCAGAAGGCCCAAAAACCCCAGAATCCATATAAAGTTCATCCATTTTGGACACCGGGGCATCAGGCGAATTTTTTGGCCTCTTAAGGCCGTACGACACATTTTTCGAGAATTTTTTTTTAAAAAAATGCAAGTTTTTTAATGTTTTTTTTGTGTTTAAAAATGCGTGCAATGTTTTTGGTTGGGGCGCTGCTGCCGCACCACCGCGGCCCGGCCCCCACCGGCTGCGCATTCTCCCCGCGCCGCCCCGCGGCCTCCTGCCGCTGCTCTGCGGCCCCAGCCGCCCCACCGGCCCGCCGCCCCTCCTCCGCAGCGGCCCACCAACCGCTGCTGCTCTGCGGCCCGCCGCCCGACTGCTCCGCACTGCGGCCCGCGCCGCTGGGTTCTTCCGCTCCGCCGGAGCCATTCCTCCTCCGCGCTGCTCCGCCCGAGCGGCGGCCTTTTTCACTAGCCCCCGCAGGCAATATTACACCTGCGCGGTCATATGGAGGGACCGGGGGCTCCGGTCTAGCCCATGCGTGGGCCATGCGACCGGGAGCCTCCTTTTTTAGCCCCTAGGGCTCTTTTCTTGCCTTTTTGGGGGTACCTGTCTGTTTTCGCTCTACAGGGAGCATACGGGGGTCTTTTTCTTACTTCTATATACCGTCGGAAAGCTCTTTCCAAGAAATTTCCGATGGTAGAGGTTAGGGTTTTTGGTTCCACCATTTCGATAGTGTTTTTTGCTGTTTAAGTCTGATATCTTATTTTGCCTTTCGGGAGTCATATCTGGCTCATCCGGACTCCTTTTTCGGCAAACGAGATATCGTCGAAAAGCTGGTTCAGTATGCTATTTAGTGGCAGAGGTTATTTTTCCAGATTCTACTCTGGGTTTTCACTCCTCTGTGTTTGGCAGTTTATGTTCTCTGGTGGTGTGCTTGGTTCTACAGGTCCTGGGATCTCTTCTTCTGAGTTCATAGCTCACTCTTCTTTCTGACTTCTGAGCTTGCATGCTCATTCTGATGCATTTTGTTCTATAAAGGCACTGAGATAAAGTGCCTTCTTCTGCATTCGTGGATCTTGTTCACCTGGTTCAGTTTTAGTACTCACACTCTGTTATAAAGTGCCATGGGGGGTTATGATGTTTATGCCACTTTAGGCACATCCACCTTTGTCAAGTGAGTGTACCTTCCACAATATTAGCCCATGTAGTGTGTCTGTGACACCGCCCTTTATCCTATGTGTGTGCTTTTGTTGCACTGTTGGTGTTCCTGGTTCTTCTTCTGCAGCTGTTTCTGGTACTGCATTTCAGTGTTCCTGTCACCTCTCCCAGTTCAGGATTATGGGGGGGTTCACCTGTTGGTTCTATTGCTTCCTGGTTTGATTGATCAACTCTTCAGACACTTGTCTTCTCTACCTGGTCATGCACTTCAGTGGGGGTTCTAGCAGTATCTTCTGACAGAGTTTTCAACCATGCTTCGGAGATGCTTCTTGCTCTTTTCTTGTTCCTCTCTCTGGGACATCTTTTCCCTTTCTGTTTTGGGTACCTGATCAGGCCTAGTTGCCGGGACCCATCTTTCCTGCTTTCTGCAGTAGTTTAGCTTTTTTGCTTCTCCCTAAGTTACACTTAAGGGGGGGTGTTAGAGTAGTCGAGTATTACTAATAATTAAATTAGTTAATTATTAGTTTATCTACTCTTTTCTTAAGTTAGACTTAGGAAAGTTTCCATTTCCTAGTAGTTTTCCTTTTAGGGTTTCGGTATCCTTTATAAGGATTCACCGCTTTGTATTTCATCAAGTATATTATTTTGTAATTCATTATTGTGTTAATAGAAGCTTTTTTCTGTCACAATGGATTTGCAGTCTCTGGCCTATCGGCCGCCATAACTCTCTTTCTATCTTCTGTCTTCATTCTTGTAGCAGTGTTTGCATGCAGGTTTCTTGGGAAGATTTGATGGTTATCAAATCTAACAATATCTCTATCAGGATTGAACTGTGTAGTTTTTGAATCAAAATCATTGACCCTACTCATAAAAAAGGTCTTGATTAATAAGTCCTTGTTTTTCACTGGCACTAAAGGAGTTTACTTGCCTTAACATTCAAAATCATGCCCATTGAGAGAAGCAAATCTCTATTTACATCATTACAAAGTTACTTTGCAAAAAATGTAAGTGGGATCATAAAAGTAAGATTTTGTGAAAATCTTCTCATCAATTACATAAGTGGAGATTTATGCAAGAGAAAGTTATGACACTCCTTGTATTAGTCATTCACCTTGTATCTCTCATCCCAAGCATACGTATTGAAACTTAGCTCAACAATGTGTCTTCTTTCTCACATGTAAACCAACACAAAAGAGATAATTTGCATGCCTGGTTCACTGGAAAATTGTGCATGCTCGACCTTATTCAGCTAATGCTCATCATCATATTATTAATCTATTTTGCCTATGCTTACAGTCATGCTCAATATTTTCCTTCTTTTTTTATACAATAATTGTTTTTTGGTTTGCATGTATTTCTTTATAAATTTTTCTTGTGCGACCTCCGAAATCATTCTTTCATCAAGATCCATGTATTAAAAATAGATTTGTTCTGATTAATAAAAATAGGTTTTACAAGGACCCGAAACCTTTACAAAAAACCAAATAGTTCAGCAGGTTTTACAAGTACCTGCAACCTAGTTTAAAAGATACACAGTTTGAAAAGCATAAACATCTTTGCCTAAGAAACAGAACAGAAAGGGACAGCAACACAACAAAACGAATAGAAGAAAGTCCCAAAGTAAAACAGGAAACAACAGGGACAACAAAAAAGGACCAACCAGGAAAAGCAGAGAAAAAAATAGTTACATTTCTTTAACCATCTCTTCAGCTTCCAGGACCATAAGTTGCATGTTGTTAACCGAGGTTTTCAGTTCTTCTGTCTCTTTTTCCTCCTTTGGGCTCTTTTTCCTCGCACTGGCTCTGGTTCTCGATCCCGGTCCCGTCTTCTCCACAATGCTGCTGTCTTTTTCCTTATTAATCACTTCCAATTTATCCATGAGGATTTGAGCATGACCACAGTAGGCTTTCAAACTTATGAGACACTGTTCCCCAATTTTCTTAACAGTAGTCTCCAATCTTTTTACTTTTTTGTTCAAACTCTTGATGTCCTCATCCCTGTTGTCCTTTTCCATACTGTCTTTAATTTGTTTAACTTGTTTTTCCATACTTTCCACCTTGTTGGCATATTCAACCTGTGCTTCTGAATTGCCGACAACTTCCTTCATCTCCTTCAGACATTCCATCACTGTTTTGTCCCCTATCCCCATTCTGTTAAGAATTAAAAATAGATTTGTTACATAACATCAAATGACAATAAAAAATTTATATGTAGGTATTCGATCCATAAAAGAAAAGCGTGGTATACGTATCAATCAATGGTCATTTACCATAATTTGGGACAAAATAAATTTAATGTTGATTTATTTATTGATATATTTAGCTTTCCAACCTCAAAAAATGTTATATTAATATTCGATAGAAATAACACAAAATATCATGATTCATGGGACCATGGCTCTCTTAATTACAGCACTTATAAAATAATAGGTTGAAATATGACAACCAAATCAAATCAACTACAAAAAAGAAACTACCAAAAAATAAGCACTCTTAAAACAAGATAACATCTAAAGCTTAATAAAATGCAAGGTTGAAACCAATTTCCCTCTGTGATCTGCACAAACAAAGTTTCATTGAAAACAAGCAACTCTAGAAGAATAATACAAGCTCATTCTATGTCATCAATTCTAGTGTGAATAATTTAAAAACCGTTTCATCGATAGACATGTTACCAAAAACCAATTTTAGTGCATTTTCCATAATAGAAAGCAACAGACCAAGTACTAAAGTCATTGAGTAATCAAACAAGAATAATAAAAAATCAATTTGAAAGTAAAAACTACAAAATTTAATATGTGATGATAGATTCTCCTATATATGAGCTTAAAAAGCAAAGAATGTTCTCTTGAGAACAAATTTATAGCAAGACAAACCATCATGTCATCAAACAATAAAAATGGATAAATAAAAAATGAAATCTTTCAGTTCTGAGAAATGTAAGAAAAGACATCATCACAAATGATAATTACATTATTAATATAATGTCCTTATTTAATGTTGTATAACACAGGTGATCTATAATTTTTTATTTTTTTTCATTGCATCAAATAATTAGTCTTCTTCTAGAATCTAGAGCCGATATCAGTATCAAATGAAGACTGATTTGAGCCAGAAGAAACCAACATGCTCAATTGATTTGATTGGGACCCTTCTATGACATGTTCATCTATTTTACAATATTTATTCTTTAGTATATTCCTTCTTTACACCATGGGGTAAAGAAGGAATACAAAGCCTATGGGAGTAGTATACTATGCACATGATTGATTGTTTTAACATAGTACTTGAAATTAAGGATGTGCTCATAGAATTAAATACCTAGGCAATATTGAACATGATATTTTAGAAAAACAAAAAAGATAAAAGCCTAAAAAGATAGAATTTCATGAAACTTAAAATAGATTCCCCTTGTACAAGTTCTATTCCAACATGACAGTATGTTGTCGCATCCTCATAAATCCAATTTCTAAGGCACCCATAGTTATGTTGTAACGTGGAATGGGGTGGGAACTTGTCAACCATGAGTGTTTATTTTGACTTTGTGTATATGCATGTGTGAGAAGTTAAGGTTATCACCGAATACAATTCAATTGACTTGGTTAAATTAAATATACATGAATATGTTTATGGCTAACATGGACTAACCATTACTTGGTGAATTTGTACAAGGAAAACTATCCATGCTGTAGGTGCCAAGGTGCAAATATCCTTACAAATCATAATATTGACACCATGTAAAAGGAGGAAAAAACACAAGTGTTTTTGATGAAGGGCGCTACCCTTAATACCACAAACACATAACAAAAATAGAGAAGCAACAACAATTTGCAAGAACAGAAAATGGACTTCTTATTATCTCCACAAATGCGGAATTACAAACTTTCAGAATTACAATATGCAAAGCCACATGGGCATTCCCCTTACAATATTCTGTAGGACAAAGCCTTGAATTATTACCCAGATCTACCTAGAACTGTCCTGAACTGCCTAAGACAACACTACGGGCCTTCTTTATATAGGCAATTTCCACCGCCCGAGAAGGTTCCAGAAATTTAGCCCTTAGGGCCGACCAAACTTAGAATTATTTTATTT
>MU224186.1:556811-593505 GCA_018584345.1 Thuja plicata
CCTATTCACTTGGTCTCATCCATGATACCCTATCGTGATCTTGCTTATCCCAAGCCTATCCTTCCTATCTCTGAGCATTCCTGTCATAATCCAAAACATGCACTTATACCTCCATCAACCTTTATCCTTATCATAGCTATACTCTATCCGATGAAATTGACCCCTTGGTCTTGATCAAAATTGAAAAAAAAAAGTTCTTAGAAGTCTCTTGACATGTCCACTCTGTTGGACCACATGCTTTTCATGACATCAGGTCATTATCCTATATGCTATCTAGCATCGCTCCATGAGCCTACATTGCTAGATTATTTTTTCCCTAGCTTGGGTAATCTTGAAGAGACAGTCCTTGAGGGTCGCATTCACCCTCTTCATCCATCATTGGCTATTCATCTCATACATTATCTTTCTAATCCATCTGCAATGTCCTACACCTTGCTAGACATTGGGGCAAACCATTGTGATCTTGCTTAAGATCGAGTAATCTCTAAAAATCTAAAAATTGTAAAATCTCTAAAAATTCTAAAAATCTGAAAAAGTCCTAAAAAAATGATCATCTTAGTGAAAACCTAGCGATAGGCGCTTGTATGTATCTCCAAAAAAAATCATATATTCCAAAAATACAAAAAAATTTAAAAATTATAAAATACAAAAAAAAGAGAAAAAGAGAAAACATGTCATTGATGAAAACCTGGTAAACTGACGTCATGGTAGCAAAAACAAAGAATTTCTGCCAAGTAGGTGAAAAATTGGTAATTAGGCACCTCTTGTTCCTCAATGCTATATCTATCGCAGCACCACTTGGCTTTATGTAGTTGCTTTCCTGCTTTCTTGCTTACATTTGCTTTCCATTTGCTTTTAGTTCCTGTCAAGACACCAACTCACATGGATTGAAACTGGTCATACTCTCAGGACAACCCTCCTGATCTAGGGGGCACTGTCCTTTTATCTTTTAAGGATCTTCTTCACATCAGTCACCAGTGGTTCTCACTGCATCCTCCTACTGATGTCTAGCTTATACTATGATCGCTTCATTTGAGCATCTCTCTCACGTCGGTCACCAGTGGTTCTCACTGCGTCTGTCTACTGTCGCTATTCTATCAAGATTGCTCACATTTTTTACAGTTGGAGTTATACTCACACGCTCTATCTATCGATACTCGGTCTTGATGTTTCTATGCTTTAGTCTGTACATATCTTTTGGTCACTTTTGTGACACTTTGGTTCCTTTGCGGACCCTCCTGACTTGTCATTGATTCAACACCATATGCTTGGGGGTAATCAAATCTCATTTGTCCTTGCAACATACGTCAAGTCAGTCATCATTACTTGGGGGCAGGGGCCCCCCATTTGATCACATCTTTGGTTTACACCCAAGTCAATAATCTTGTCACTTCTCAAGGACAACTCTCTACTGACACAAACTGGTGTTTTTCAACACCATCATAAATAGTGTTTTTTAACACTATCTTTGGACACATCTGTGTTTTCTAACACACATCAGATATTTCAAACGTAAACATCTATCGATAAAAATCAAACACAATGCACTTACAAGCACAACGGTGTTTTTCAACACCTCTAAACATGAACACATTCGCAAAAATTTGAAACTGGTTGAGCTATGCTTGAATATTTCTTTGTATGTTGTCTATTCTCATGGATTTCATTGATATTTTCTTTGTCTACTGCTTATTGGTGTAGTCCCAATGATCTGGCAACGTAAAATAAATAGGGTGTATGTGATAAGAGCTCTCGCAATAAGGTGGAATAGCCTCACATCCCTCAATCTTGTTTATTTGTATGCCATGGTGAGGTCGGTACTATCTCCTTGCCTGTTATTGCTCTATTTTTTATTGCTTTGTTTTTTATTGATCTATTTTATTTACGCACGATCGCACTCATGGTTACCTTGGCTTTGAATGCCTCGATACTAGTGTAGTCTTGCAACATTAACTAGAAACAATTTTTAGGTCATCTTGGCTTTTGTGCCCTAGTGCTTACGTTTGTTTCCCACATTTTATCCGATGAAGAGTCATATTCATATCCTTATGGTTGCATTGTGGCACTGGTAAGGGCTGTATCGACTTTCATGTTCCAAAAAATGCTCAATGATGATGATTATACAATGGGTCTCACAACCATGTCCTAGAATTTCACTTTCATATTGCATCTAGCATAGAATTGCATTTTCATATTGCATCTAGCATAAAATTGCATTTTCATTCTAGACTTGCATTGTGGCAGTAATTCAGTGTTCTCTTCTTTGCATTCTCCTGGGTTCATACATAGGGGAGTTCTTCTTTAGAGTCTTGGTTTCATCATGACTGACCAAGTGTTTGATCCTCGCTCTCTATCTTCAGCTATATGCTCAACCCATTTTCGGGATCAAAATCAAAATCTGACACTTCTATATCACTCAAAATCGCATTTTAAATTTTTTTGTGACTGACACGATTAGAGGCTTGTGCAGTCAATTTTCTAATGTTGATTTCTTGTCAGAATCATATCTTATCATCATTTTCTCAAATCTTTTACCTTTTTCCTCAAAAGTCAACTCTAGTCAACTCTGGTCAACCCCAGTCAAACTTGGTCAACCAAACCTTGAAATCACTCAAAATTGATTCTAAATCTTCTGAATTCTTCCACAACCTGTTATGAGTTCTTCTTGATCTCTGATTCAACATCTATCTGCAATTTTTTGCCCTCCATCATCATTATGATGTGTCATCTTTCCATTTCGCTCCCGAGGGGGGATGATGATTACATCATTAAATCTATTTCAATCAATCTGATCTGATTTTCAAAAGTCCTCATTGCTAGGGGCATCTCATCAATTGGGGCATGTTCAGTTTTTTGTACCTCACAGTCAAAACTGGATACTCCACAATCAATAAGGGCATCTTTGTTCCTTACATCTTATCATCTTTTAAGTATCTAAGCAATCTAACTCAAATTCTTGAGGATCAAGCTCCATTCTGGAGATGGTTCTCAAAAACTATCTTTTTGGGACAGGTATCAGGGAAATCTAACCCTGACTCCTGATAATCAAGCTCCGTTCTGGAGATGATTCTGAACCTCTATTTACTATCTTTTGAGACAGGTATCGGGGCAATCTAACCCTGAATCCTGAAGGTTAAGCCTCATTCTGGGGATAGCTTTGTGAAAGATGTCAATCTAACCAGTGTCTTGGAAATCTAACCTAGATATTGGGGGACTAAGCTTCATTCTGGAGATAGTCCTAAAATCTCTATTGATTATCTTGTTGGACAGGTATCAGGGTATTCTAACCCTGACTCCTTAAGGTCGAGCCTCGTTCTGAGGACAGTCTTGTTAAAGATATCAAATCTATTTAGGTATCAGGGCATTCTAACCTGGATTCCTGAGGATCAAGCTCCATTCTGAAGACCTCCCTCGAAAACTCTATTTGACCGATGTCTCAGCAACCTAACCTAGACTTCAGAGAGTTAAGCTCTATCTTGGAGATGGCTCTAAAATCTTTGCATCAATCAATTTTCAAATCTATTCTTCTGTGCTTCAGGCATCAGACTATTCTTTGAATCAATGCGCTGCTCACACATCAATTCAAAGAGGGGCAAAATGTAACACTCCAAAATTGGCATTTTGCAACCCTAACCAATTTTGTTGCATTTGTCGCTCTTTTGAATCATCAAAGTCCTATTGTACTAGGCAATTCTGAGTTTTGACTGACTCTACTTGACCTAAGTGTCAAATGTATAAAATCCTAAATCTACATTATATTTAATTCCTAAATATCTATTGGCTAAACATTTCTTATGATTGAATTAATTTAATTATAAAGTCCTAGCACCTTAATTAAATTAAATTCACCCTCTTTAGCTAAGACACATGAAAAATGGATTAAATAATATTTAATTATTAAATAAATATCCTCATTTCAATAATTGAATTTAATTATTCAGATAATTGAGAAAAAGCAATTATGAGGTCATATTTATTTAATTAATTGAATATTCTCTCAAAAATCTTATCTCTGTTCAGAAATAGAATCTTTGAATTAATTGTGCTTTAAAGAGAAAGAAAACAATTAAAATCAAATCAAACATAATTAAATCAAAGAAAGAAAACAGTTAAAGCAAGAAGAAAACAATTTATTGTATTCTTTTAAATAAAGCTTTCTATTCTGAACTGGCTTTTCTATCTGTTTTATTTCAAAGAGAAAAGTTTCTATTCTGATCACCTCTGAGTCTATAAAAGAACTCTCATTCTGCATTCAAAACCCCTGATGACCCACTCATTTTTATGCATTGTTAGAATACTGAATTATTATCACATTTCTTAATAATCTCATATAGAATAATCTCATTTTTGCAATAGAATAGCTTTAATTTCTAGAATAATTGCATTGCAATCATGTCTTAGATTATCTTACATCTTTCAATTCTTAGAATAACTGTGTATTGCATTGCATTCATGAAGAAAAATCCTTCGTTCCTAGATTGGTCTATGGTTGTGAGACTCTCATTTTGAGAGCAATTTCAAAAACCCCATCTGGATAGAAGGCAACAGGTCGAATCATGCAGGCAGACAGGATGAATAATCTCATATTCAATCTTGTGTGTATCTAATGAAGGACTATGTTGAAGTGTATGGTAGATTAACAAGGCCAAATTTACCACATACACAGAGTTCTAGGATTTGGAAGGAAATCTTTGGATTGATTGCTCCAAAAGAGAAGAAGGCTGATGAAGGAACATTTGAGCCTGACAAGACTGGAGCAGAACCAAAAGAACAAATAAAGACAGTAAACACTGTTGATCTGACAATTGAAAGTCCAATTGATCTGACAATTGATGACTCTAGCAATTTGGATGTCGAGGGTCAGGATGAGCCAAGAGACTCAACTATAGAATCACCTATTAAGGCAACTGAGGCTGAAGGAGAGAAGAGTACAGAGGAATATGAAGAGAGAACTCAAAAGGAACCTGAGGATAAAGATGCTCAAAAAGAAGCAGAAAAGGAGAAAACAAATGAACAAGAGGTAATTACACAACATTCACCTATTTTAGAGGTTGTGAAATCAATTCTAGATAGTAGTGAGGAGATAAGGGATACTAACAATGAGCCTAAAGAGCAAGAGGCAGTGAAAGTGTTGGTTGATCTACCACACTCTGCATCATCAACTCCCACTGGACTTAAAGTAGGAGGCATGCCTAATCAATAGGAAATTTTGATTGAATTGAAAGACGCAATGGTGACTACTACTGAAATAGGAAAAGGTATTGTAGAAATGAAGCCGAGCAGTAGCTCACCTGAATTTAAGAGGAGGAAAGTTATGAGGATGAAGTCTCCAATTCTTGATGTCACATTAGATGAAGTTATTGTGATTCCACCATGGGATCCGAATGTTTTGTCTTATGAACAGATTGAGACTCTTTAAGAACTACTCAAGAAGAAGAAAAGACAGGAGGAAATGAAAAGAGAGTAGAAGCAAAAGCAAGTGTTACATGACATCAAGGACATATTTGTAAAAGATTTTAACATGGAAGATGAAAATCCTCAAGCTCCTATTCTTGAATAGTTAGTTCATATTGTGCAAAAGGTAAATGATGACAACATTGAAGCCAATGAAAATCTATTGCAATGGTCCGAGAGGAAATTCGAGAAAAAAGTACTAGCAAAAATCTCAGGAGAGATTGCAGTAAAGCAGGTTGAACTTTATTCTCTTGTAGAAATTTTGGAGGAAGTTGCAACTAATGTTTATTCTTTGTATAAGAAGTTATGTGATGTTGAATTCTTCACAAAGGATAATCTACAGGCTTTAGAGAAATTGCAATTAGACTTAAAGTCAACTGGAAGTTCACTGAGTATTGATGCTAGCACTAGTTCCTTACATTTTAACAGATTAACTTATGCACAAAGGAGGATAGCCGAGATCATGGATGAAGATGGTTGGATTAGGACCAAATTGATTACTATCTAGACAAGCCTGATACCTCATCTGGAGGTCATTCAGAAGTAACTTTCATCTGCAAATGAATTGTTTAAGAGAGATTCTCATCTCTCCACTATAGAAAGTTTAGTAAGTCTAGCTACTAAGCTAGAAGCCAAAATAGAGGTTATGAAGTTTGTTAAGGACAGTTGGGACACTACATTTGCGTCCACCTTACAACTTCATAAACATTTTTTGGACAAGTATAACTTGACCCCACCTGCAATCAGTGACAAAAACAAGGGGGAATCTGACAGGACTAACAAGGATACAACATAAGGAGATCAGTACAGGTATCAATGTAAATATTTTTTTTGAAGGCATGTATACTATGTAAATTTTTTGTATGTAGTATGATGTACATTCCTAGAAGGAGTACATTGTGTACTTAGGAAACATTTTGGACGGAATGAATCAAAATGATAAGTGTGTTTTTGCCACTAATATCAAAGGGGGATATTGTTAATCCCTAAGTTTTTTTTTATGATTAGTGACCAACGCTTAGTCATTTACTTAGGCAGTTTTAGTTGGTTATCACTATGGCCAAGCTAAACATTAAAGGCCAAGAAACATTGTCGAGCAAGTTTTAGGTTGCTGAGTTACATCATGCCGAGCTGAGTAGAATATTAAGTGTTGAGCGACATAGATGTTAAGTGTCAAGTAGAACAGTTTTTGCATACATGTCACGATTGATTCAAACTTTGATGTAAAATGTTTAGGCCAACTTGTATGAGATTTGGTCTGACATTTGTATGCATTTAATATTTTTCTACTAAGTTAATTATGCATTTAATTGTTTTATACTATGCATGGCATGAAGCCAATCAGGAAATCATAATGCATTGGAAGCATAAATTATAGATCTTGATTGTTGATCTAGATCTCGCTGCCAGATCCGTAAAGACATATAAGATTGCTTCTAACCCTAGAAAACAAGTGTATGAGAGATATACAGTTTGGAAGAGAAGGGTTGTTGTTCTTGAGAAATGAGCAGTAAGTCATTTTGAGAAGAAGCCTAGATCAAGCAGAATGATAGAGCAGTGAAAAGAAGATTAAAGACATATCAGATTGTGAGATCACAGAAGGTATTGGGAAGAGCAGATCCATCATTAGCATCTAAGTGCATAACAAAGGATCACTACTTGAAACATTCTAACAGGTGTATCAGGTGATATCTCTTAATAGAGTGGTTCTAGCAGACCGTTTTAAATCTCTTAGCTGAGTGCTTACTTTACTGTAAGTTGAAATCCTTTAACAAGGTAGATTGTAATGATCTTTAGTTCTTAACTGAACAGACCTTTAACTAGGTAGATTGCATGTTGTAATCAAACTCTTGTAGCCCTAACAGGCACACTTTATTGCTGCAGTAGTGAAGATTTTGTGGGTGTCATCCCCACCCCAGTTTTACCTATTTGGGTTTTTGGGTTACCAAAATTCTATGTTATGAGCTATACATTTCATGTTGTTGATACTATCTGATGTTAGATTAAATTCATATATGTGTGAATGAGGATCAATTTGTTTTAAGTGGTTAAGTTTTAAGATTTGATTCACCCCCCTCAACATCTTGCTTTCCCTATTATTGTACTTCCAACATCAATATCAATGGTCTCATATTCATCACTAAGATCAATAGGATCATCTAAAGTATCCTCCTCATCAAGATTAATTGAAATTGGATCTAAGATGTGAATAGGATCATCAGAATCATTCATCTTAACATCATTATGGATATTGACATCTTTCAACACATCAGGCATAGGTTGGTCAAAATAAGGTAAAGAGTTTCGAAGAAGAGAAGCACAAGCCCTAGCATTAGCTCTACGCTTCTTACGACGTTCATTAGCAGATTTGTTGCATTTTTCTTTGCTTAACATATATTGAGAACTAGGAGGAATGACCATAGATTCCCTCACAGGTTCTATAGGAGGATTCTCAATGGGTGGTAATGAAACAGTAGGCGTTGGATTGTTAGAATTAGGAATAATGTCTAAAGGAGGTATGAAAGGAGTAGGAAAAAGACCACGGTTGAGATCTATCTGAGGCATGCTTAACTCAACAATTTTGTGATGTTTTCAAGCTTGATATGAGCGAAAAAGATGATCAGGGTGAGGAGGACATGAGTTAGGTAATGAATTCCAAAAGAAATCAAGAGTAGCACAATCTCTAGGCCTAGAAGGTTGATACAAACTATGATTCATCATTTTGACTTCTCCATTATGAATGAACTTAAGACATTTATGAACAAGAGAAGAGATAGCATGCATAGCAGATATCCAAGGTAAACCAAATTTGATTTGAAATTGATCAGAAGTAGGAATAACAATGAAGTTAGTATCTACAACTTTACCACAAGGTTCTACTAGTAAGTTGATAGAACCAAGTGTAGGATAAAGAAAACCATTACAAGTTTGGATCCATGCATCTGATGGATCATAACAATCACATTGTAGGTTATTCATAAAAAGGTTTTCCTTAGTAATGATATTTATTAAAGATGTGGGATCAACAAGACAACCATGAGTAGGTATCTTAGCAATCCTAGCATAAATATAAAGGGGACCATCAGGAGATTTAATTGTTTCAGAATCATCAAAGGTGATTAAAAGTTCCCTGGGTCGCTTATCCTTAGTTTGTTTTTGAGGTTTAGGTGGAACTGGAAGTTGAAGTAGAGGTGAAGGATCTTGAATAGTAGGTTGAGATGAAACAACACACTCCACATGATTAACAATGTGATTAAGATCATCCATCTTTGAATCATAAACAATAGCGATAGAACATGGTTGAGCTATGGTATTAGTATCATGTGTAGGTAAAGGATTCATATAGATTTGAAGGTTTTGATTAGGAGGAGAAATAGATTTATTCCCACTACCATCAAAATTATCAACAGACAAAGCCTTGGAATCAATTAAATCTTGAATTTTATGCTTTAAAGAATAGCATTTTTCAGTATCATGGCCATTCTGGTGATGGTATTGATAGAAAGATTTAGAATCGAAGGATTTGGATGCTATCATGGTAGGGAGAAGAGGTTGAATAGGAGGCAAGGTAATCATATTAGCACTTAACAACCTACTCATTATAAAATGCAAATTTTCAGAGAGAGGAGTAAACGTATGATTCATATGGAAAGCAGTGGATGCATAAGTGACATTATTGGATGTAACAACAACTTGATCAACAACCACATTTATCTATTTATTAATCTTGACATAGTTATTAGGTTTTTGAAACTTATTAGGATTAGGAGCATTGTCACTCTTATCAACATGAATAGAAACCATTG
Organism: Thuja plicata; assembly: GCA_018584345.1. Classification (NCBI taxonomy): domain Eukaryota; kingdom Viridiplantae; phylum Streptophyta; class Pinopsida; order Cupressales; family Cupressaceae; genus Thuja; species Thuja plicata. The sequence continues at coordinate 566,072 of MU224186.1, forward strand.
GAGTGTTGCTCTCAAATTGACTCACTTGTAACTGATAATGGTGAAGTGCTGCATAAAGTTGTTGAAAAGAGGTAAATTCAGTAAGAAAAATCTTATCTCTAATATCCTTTTGTAAATTTGAAATAAAAATGTGTTGAATATCAATATCAGGAACAAGATAAGAAATCTAAGCATACAAATTCTTAAATCTACCAATAAAATCAGTCAATTTTTCTTTAATGTTTTGTTTACAATGCATTAAGTCAGTTAAGGAAACTTGTGGACCAATGTTGTTTTGAAATTGTTGGATAAAGGTATTAGCAAGTTTAGGGAAAGAATCAATTGAATAAGGAGGTAAAGAACAATACCATTTCAAAGCCTTATCACGAAAAGTTCTAGCAAATAATTTAGCTAAAATCCTATGTTCATGAGCATAATCACTACAAAGGATCTGAAATGTTTTAACATTAGTGACAGGATCGCCTTTACCATTGTAATTATCAAGATGAGGCGTATCAGCTTGTTGAGGGAAAATAGCATGAATGATGTCTAAGGATAAAGGACTACCCATGTCACATGTAGGAATGCTAAACTTGGATTGGGTTAAAGATGCAAGTTGTTGTTGTAAAGATGACACAGCTTGAGCCAAACTAATAATTGTCGAATCATTAGAGGAAAAAGGTGTTAATCTCTAAGATATATTGATGATTAGTGTCCAACACTTAGTCATTTCATTAGGAATTTTTAGTTGGCTATCACTGTGGCCAAGCTAAAACTATGCAAGGCCGAGCAACATTGTCGAGCAATTTTCAGTATGTCGAGTTACATTGCCGAGTCGAGTAGAGACAAAGATGTTAAATGCCAAGCGACAGACAGTTAAGTGCCAAGCAGAACAATTTTTATATATCTATTAGGAATGATACAAAATTAAAGGATAAGTGATCCGGCCAACTTGTATAAGCTTTTTGGGCCGACATTGTGTAAATTTAATATTCTCATAGGGAGTTAGTTATGCATTTAATTATTTTATCCTATGCATGACTCATTGTAAGCATTAGTTGTTTTACCATCTAGGCATGGATATCAGATCTTGATCATTGATCTAGATCTTACTACCAGACCTGTATAGATATATTAGATTGCTTTGAACCCCTATTTTGTATGTATGTGCAAGAGGCAGAAGATTAATTGTTGAAGTGACTGCATTTTGATATGAAATGCACAGAGGGTTATTTTGTTCAGAAGTAGAGCATAACACAGTGAACAACAGAGTAAAGGTATATTAGATTGTAAGATCAGAAGAGATACTAAAAAGAGGAGATTCATCATCAGCATTAGAGTGAACATCAAAGGATCAATACTCGAGACTTTCTAATCATTGTATCTGATTGTAATGATCTGAAGCTTTTAACAGAGCAGACCTTTAACAGGGTAGATTACACTTTGTAATCAAACATTGTAACCTTAACAGGTACACTTTATTACTGCAGTAGTGGAGACTTTTGTGGGTGTCATCCCCACCCCAGTTTTACCTATTTGGGTTTCTGGGTTACCAAATTATTGTGTAATGTGTTACTTATTTCATGGTGTGGATGCTATCTAAGATTACATTAGATTCATTTATGCATGAATGTGTTATTAGTTTGTTTTAAGTGTTTATATTTTAAGCTGTGATTCACCCCCCTCTCAGTATCTTGCTTTCCCATTATTGTATTTCCAACAATTGGTATTAGAGCTAGAGTTCTCTAAAAGGTTATAATTAGCTTGAGAAATTAGATCTTGAAATGGAGATCTATAAGATGGGTAAAGTCATTGAGAATCAAAAGATTGATGTTCAGCTAGCACTGCAACAACTTGAGTCTGCAAGACAAGAATTAAAGAAGTCCTTGGCTGCAAGGAAAGATTTGGCCAAACAATTGAATGACACTCATTATCAGGAAGAGGACACTACAAATCTATTTTAGAATGGAGATTCTACTGAGAGCAATGCAGCAATAGCAGATCTACTAGAAAAGAACAGTGCACTATGTGAAGAAGTCAAAAATTTGAAGAAAGAATAAGAAGCCCAATCAATAAGAATGTGTGAAGTTGTTGAACAAAAAAAGAAAGCCGAAGATGACAAGGCTATGGTAGAAGAAGAAAAGAGAATGCTGACTACCAGACTTGATGAAAGAACACATGATGTGCAAACCATAATAGTTAATCAAGTGGACATGGCAAATCAACTACTACTTGTGAATCAGGAGATCAACAGGAAAGACTTGGAGATTGTTAATCTTAGATCTGAGAACAGTCAATTGAAAGATGAATTGAGATCTGAGAAAGAAATCAATAATAGAGTAAATGATCCAAGTGTAGCTATGAGCTACTTTGAACAACTAGTGGAAGCATCAAGAAGACCTAAAGACTCTTCTGGATTAGGTCACACTGAACAACATACAACCACTGAGGATGGAGAATCATCTAAGATAGGTGAAAGAAAGAATGCAAAGCCAAGAAACAAGAAACCTATTTGTCACCACTATGGAAAACCAGGTCATACAATGAACATATGCCGAAGCAAGAATGGTAAGTCCAATCCTGAAACCAACTTTAATAGTTATTGCTTTAATTTTAATAAGTTTGAACACCAAGCACATGAATGTAAGGCAAAGGCAAGACAAACACCTAGAATCAATGGTAATTGCTATAATTGTCACAAATTTGGTCATAGAGCACAAGATTGTAGATCTAAAGGTAAAAAGCAATGGACATCAAAGGTACAAGAGAAATCACCAAGAAAAGGTAATACTCACAATTGGGATTACAATACATGGCATAGTTTTCATTATTGTGGTGAGTATGAACATGTTCCAGAAAACTGCATAAGGACACATTTCAGAGGTAAGTCTAAAAGTTGGATGAATGGGAGCCTAGCTAGTTTGTCACAGTTGTCTAAAAATTGGACATACAAGGAAAGATTGCAAGACTAGAGTACCAGATCCTACTGTTAAGAAAATAAGGGAACAGATGAACAAGACATGGGTCAAGAAGTCTGAACCATGCAACAGTGAAGCTAATGAAGCCGAGGTCACCCAATCTAATGGATCAGGTGATCACATCATCTCCAACTAAGAGAAAGAGGTATGTAAGGAACTGTATTTAAAATTCTTATCCTACATTAGTTCCTAACATGAAATGTACAAAAAGTCCATATTTGGATATGTTAAGATGCACCAGGACATACTTGAAGATAAAATGCCGAGATGAGAAAATTGCACTACAGGTGCCGAGTACTATTCATGTACACTAAAGCCGAGTTCTTTAGTGAGTGCCGAGTTTTGTTGGCCGAGTAAAATTTTGTGAAGGTCAAGTGTAGTGAGCTGAGTGGGATGCAAGTTGTGTTAAAGCTGAGGACAACTGGCTTGCACTAACTCAATGGGTAGAAAATTTAATTCTCACCTACCTTTATCCTTTCATAGCTTAAAAGGGATGAACAGTCGACACTTCATTTTTACCTTATGATTTTACTATTTACAGAGCAATTGAAGTGATTTACAAAATTGATCTTAAAAGGGCTAAGAACAAAGATTTCATTAGTGTGCCGACGGAAATCTTGAAGTGAACAGAGAACAGTGTGAAGAATCACTTGCCGAGGTATTCTATTTTCCATCCCTCAAATTCTGAATTTCAGAGTTATGGCTGCAAGTTCTTCCGCACCAACCAAGAACATGGAGGCAAAACAAGAAAAAATTTAGTTGATTCAGAGTGATGAATGTGAACCTCTCAACTTTCGAGCCATTTCAGAAAGTGTGATACAGAGTGATTTGATGGGAGCCCTCTCATCCATTCATCCCAAGGTACTTATGATTCATGCTGTTATATCATGCTATATGGCTAAAATTGGAGAAGTAGGAGACAATGAATTGAGGAAATCCTATAGAAAACTATGTGAAAATGGAGTTTTAAAGGAAGAATTCAAACATTTAGCTGAAAAAGGGTTAACTCATGCCTTAGATTTTCCCCAAGGCTTTAAAGATGAATGGATAAAAGTTATCCTTAGCCGAGTTCATGACATGAGCATGTGGCTAGACAATGGACCAGTCAAGATCACCAAGAGTATGATTCATCAAGTGACTGGATATCTTGTAGTGAATGGAAAGCGGACCATGAGGGATAACAACAAAGAGGAAATTACATTGAACACTAGAGCAGTATGGAATAATAGAGGTATGACTATCTCTACAATTACTAATCTAGAACTTGATTTTGGAGTAAGGGTTATTGCACATAAGTTCTATTAGTCCAGCATATTGGACAGTGTTCCCTGTACAATAGTTGATCAGGCATGGAAAATTGTGAAGAAGAATCACACATATGATCTTGCCAAGCTACAATAGACACAGTTAGCCGAGAACCATGCATCAATCAAGAAGGCTAAGATCTCTTCATGTAAGTTTGGTTCTTTACTAGTTTGTATATTCTTCTACATTCATGATACATTTCCTACTCTAGGAAATATTGTTTGGAAAAAGGATAGGCCCATTACAGTTAAGATCAGTGAATGTATAAAGAAACTAGAGAGAAATTTCAATAGCATTATGGGTAGCTACTTTGTAGAATTCAAGAAGAGAATGAGAGTAAGGACTAGGATTCCTAAGTCACTAGTGGAGAAACACTATGAGGAAATATGTTTTCTAGTTGACACAGATAACACTTATATCAAGGTAGTAACTCCTAGAATAACATGTTTGGAGCCATTCCCATATGAGATTAATGTTGATGAAGCATCAACCGCCATCATTGGACTCCTAGCCGAGGCAATTGACACCACTGCAGAGAGATTTGGAAACTATGATGATGCTAAGGCTAAGATCTCTAGAAGTTTGAATGAAGGAACTATGGAGAGGAAAAGAAAGAAGATAGTGAAAAATATGAAGAAAATGGTTGGCTTGGGTAGTGATGAAGAACCTAAGGATGCGCCTCTAGGTCTATCCACTGGACAAGGTGAGGATATTTCTACTGAGGAGGAAGTCAATGCATCAGAAGAAATTACACAGAAGGCTAAGGGAAAGAAGCCATCAATTGTTATTGTAACCAAGCCTAGCCGAGAAAAACCTAAGGTTACACCTCCTATAACTAATCATCCAAGGACAAGAGCATCTACTATTACTTCCCCAGTAGAAGTGCAAACAAAAGTATATGGCAAGATAAAAGTTGTAGAAAGTACTTCTGGTAAGGAAGCAAAGGTTGCTCCTAAGGCTGAGTCGAGTAAGCCAGCAAAGAGACCAACAAGGAAATTAAACTTGCAAATAGATAGTGATGAGGAGAAGATAGAAACGGATGTACCCAGCAACATACCTACAACTCAGTTCAAGAAACTAGCAAACATTGATGAGGTATGTGATACATTAAGGAATTTAGCAGGGTTAGCAACATTTAAGTTCATCAAATATGACAAGTTGAAAATAGCAGATAGGCACAAAGTTCAGGAAGCACTCTTGGACATGATGAGCACCTTTAAATTGACTCCTACAGAGATAGGAAATCATGTGTCTGATGAAATATATGACTTTTTGTCAAGCAAATGGGAATTTTCACTTGCCATTGAGAGACAGATCCGAGAAGGAACATTAGCCAAAATAATTCCTGACTTAACCTCTAAACAACGAGCCAAATTCATTGAGGAGTACAAGAAAAGGTTTGTTCCCAAACTCAGAGGATATGTTGTTTTGAAGAATGATATAGAAGGTTTAGTACAGTAGAGTACAAGGATCTAGAAAGAGATTTTTGGACTGATTGTTCCAAAAGACAAGAAATCTGGTGAAGGGAAATCTGAGTCAAAGACACAAGAAGTTGAAGAAAAGACTACCCCTGAACCACAGATAGTCAAAGATCAAATTTCCACTAAATAGGACAAGACCAAGGATGCATTAGATGCAAAAAACTTTTTTGATCTGACTACAGACAGTCCTTTGGATTATATAGTTGATGATCCAAGCAATTTGAATGCTGAGGAACAATAGATGCCGAGTGGAAAAGACACTGATTCACCCTATTAAGGCAACTGATACAGAAGAAGGGAAGACCAAAACATCTGAGGAAATAATTGAAGTTTTTAGTGATCAGAAAGGTGAAGAGCAATAAAAAACAACTAAACAAGAGGTAACTTCACAAGATCCACCTATTTTAGAGGTTGTGAAGACAGTTTTGGATAATGGAGTTGCAACAACAGATGTTGTTGATAAGCCTAAAGAAGAAGAGATAGCACAAGTGTTGGTTGAGCTACCACACTCTACATCATCCACTCCCACAGGTCCTAAAACTAGTGGTATGCCAAATCTACAAACTCTATTGACAGAGTTGAAGGAGTCATTGGATACAGAAACTGTCAAAGGGAAAGACATTATGCTGCCGAGTATAAATTCTCCAGAAATGAAGAAGAAGAAGATCCTGAAGAAGTCACAAATTTTAGATGTAACATTAGATGAAGTCATTGTGATTCCACAATGGGATCCCAATGAGTTATCTTTTGAACAAATTGGGACTCTTCAAGAGTTGCTTAAGAGGAAGAAGAGACGGGAAGAGATGAAGATAGAACAAAAGCAAAAGCAGGTGTTGCATGACATCAAAGACATATTTACAAAAGATTTTGACTTAGAGGATGAAATGCCTCAAGATCCAATCATAGATCAACTCATCACCATTGTTCAGAAAGTAACAGATGAGGACATAGATAGCAATGAGAAGCTTCTACAATGGTCCATGAGAATATTTGAGAGCAAAGTTCTAGAGAAGATCTCAGAAGAGATAGCAACAAAATAGATTGAACTTTCTATTCTTGTAGAAACCTTAGAGAAAGTTACAACCAATGTTTATTCTTTGTATAGGAATTTATGTGATGTTGAATTTTTCACAAAGGATAATTACAGCTTGTTGAGAAGCTAAAGTTAGATTTGAGATCAACTGGTAATACTTTAGGTAAAGGTACTACCTCCAGTTCTTTACATTTTAATAAGTTGATAAATGTACAAAGGAGAATAGCTGAGCTTATGGCTGAAGATGGTCGCATAAGGGCCAAGTTGATAACTATTTAGACAAGCTTATTGCCTCACTTAGAGGTAATATAGAAGGAACTTTCAAAAGCAAAGGAGTTATCACAGAGCAGTGCAAATCTATCGACTGCAGAGAGTTTAGTAAGTCTAGTTGTCAAGCTAGAAATCAAACTAGAAGTTATGAAGGTTGCAAAGGACAGTTGGGATACAACATTTGAATCCACCATGCAGCTTCATAAGCAGTTTTTGGATAAGTATAACTTAACCCCACCAGTAATCAGTGACAAAAACAAGGGGGAAGTTAGTACTACTGAAGGAGGTAGCTAGTACAGAAGTTGGTAAGGAGATATGAAAGGATACATCAGTACAGCAAAGGTACACTTGTATATAGTTTTTGAAGGCATTGTAAATTTTTTTGTATAAGTATATTCCTAGGGGGAGTACTTAGCATACTTAGGCAATATTTTGATGAAATGTACAGAAGTAATGATAAGTGTTTTTGCCACTAATATCAAAGGGGGAGATTGTTAATCTCTAAGATATATTGATGATTAGTGTCCAACACTTAGTCATTTCATTAGGCAGTTTTAGTTGGCTATCACTGTGGCCAAGCTAAAACTATGTAAGGTTGAGCAACATTATTGAGCAGTTTTCAGTATGCCAAGTTACATTGCCGAGCCGAGTAGAGACAGAGATGTTAAATGTCGAGCAACAGAATGTCAAGTGTTGAGTAGAATAGTTTTTGTATATCTGTCAGGAATGATACAAACTTAAAGGATAAGTGATCCGGTCGAATTGTATAAGCTTTTTGGGCCGACATTGTGTGCATTTAATATTCTCATATAGAGTTAGTTATGCATTTAATTTTTTTATCCTATTCATGACTCATCGTAAGCATTAATTATTTTACCATCTAGGCATGGATAGCAGATCTTGATTGTTGATCTAGATCTCACTGTCAGACCTATATAGATATATTAGATTACTTCAAAACCCTATTTTGTATGTATGTGCAAGAGGCAGAAGAGTAATTGTTGAAGTGACTGCATTTTGATATGAAATGCATAGAGGGTTATTTTGTTCAGAAGCAGAGCATAACACAATGAACATTAGAGTAAAGGTATATCAGATTGTAAGATCAGAAGAGATACTGAAAAGAGGAGATCTGTCATCAGCATCAGAGTGCACATCGAAGGATCAATACTTGAGACTTTCTAATCATTGTATCAGATTGTAATGATCTGAAGCTTTTAACAGAGCAGACCTTTAATAGGGTAGATTACACTTTGTAATCAAACATTGTAACCTTAACAGGTACACTCTATTACTGTAGTAGTGGAGACTTTTGTGGGTGTCATCCTCACCCCAGTTTTACCTATTTGGGTTTCTGGGTTACCAAATTATTGTGTAATGTGTTACTTATTGCATGGTGTGGATGCTATCTGAGATTACATTAGATTCATTTATGCATGAATGTGTTATCAGTTTGTTTTAAGTGTTTATATTTGAAGTTCTGATTCACCCCCCCCTCTTAGTATCTTGCTTTTCCATTATTTTATTTCCAAAAAAAGGTGGCATAGAATATTAGGAACACTAGGAAAAGTGTAGGAAGTAGTAGGAATAGAGACACAACTAGTGGAACATTAGGAACCACAGTTGGAAGGGGATTAGAATAAGTAAAAGGTACACTATGATATGAAGGTTGTGAGGTAGGTAGAGATACTGAAGGAGCACTCATAGGAATAGATGCAATTGGGATAGATGTAGTCATAAAAAGAAGAGTATAAGTAGGAATGCTAGGAGCTGAAGAAGGTCCTTGACTAGTGATAGGAGGTGTATATCCTAATTCTTGAGCCTCTTGAGCTAAAGGTTTAACAATTGAATGCACAAGATGAGTGAGACCACGCAAGAAGTTAATACCTTGATAATTATCATGGAGGACTTTCTTAATAGCCTCTATAGCTTGGATGGAATCTTGATTATGGTTTTCTTGGATAAGCGAATTTCCCATTTTATCAAGTTCAGTTGAGAGTTTTTGCACTTGTTTAGGAGGAACTCTTAAGGCATCATCCTCATCATGAGATGAGTGAAAAGAGTCATGCTCCATAGAAGGGTTGGAATCATGAGTTATCAAATTATCATCTGGGATCCTAAGGAAAGGAGAGGAAGACTCAGGATCAAAGGAACCCATAAGTCTACAACTTCTTCTAACCAGGATACTATAAGTAGGACTAGAAGTGGTAAAGCTCATACACCAATGCAATACAAATGAACTTAACACAAGATATTGATTTATGAATTTTAAATTAATTAAAAGAACATGCAAGATCTAGCATAAAAATGTAAATCTAAAACCAAAAAGAAAGAGTTGTCTATCGCAGGTTCACCAAAATGTAAAGGAAGAAAAACACATGGTGTAAATGTGTAAAGGGGAAAATTGATAGTGGTGTAGATTGTATATTAGGTATGTTGTATTTCCTTAACCTTTACATTTAATTTAGTTTTTTTGTATGTGTATTGAAATGTAATAAAACATATAGGGGGAAGGAAGATAAGATATTCCTCTTTTATCCCCAAATGCACAAATGAAATATCCAAGTTGATTAACCCTAGAGTAGGATCAATGCACAAATGAATCAACCATTCGGAAATGAGAGAAAGGAAGAAGATCTTAAATTCTATTTTATGATTGAATAGATATGATATATAAAAGTAATTGAAAAGTATGAGAGGAAGTACTAACCTTAAATAATTTCAGATCAAAGAATGCTATTTTATGGGGTCTGTACTCTTTTTTTGGAAAATATGAAGTATGATCCAAAAAGGAAACGCAGAGATGAACAAATCCCAGAAATATTTTTCCGATCTGACACTGTCTTGTGAAAAAGGTCAACCTTAACCCAATAATCTCACCATTGACCCAATAATATCAATCCTGAACTGCACAAGTCTGACAAAAAATTTGTTCACGGATCCTGATAGTTCGCTGATAAGGGTATCTAGATCTGGTCTTAAATCTTCATTTCTGAACCTGTACCTGCAAGAAAAAGAGATTTCATTTTTTTTTTTTTTTTTTGGGGGGGGGGGGGGGGTTTNTTTGGGGGGGGGGAGGGGTTTTCCTTGGTCAAACCCTAGTTTTTTAATTAACCTCAAATATATAATTAAAATTGCAGAAGTAAACAAAGTAAATGCATAAATTCACCTTGCTTGTAAAAGTCCTTGTGGATGATTCAAATCCTTGAATCCACAAGTATGTATGCACCAATGGATATTAGAATGTAGAATGTAGGATGTATTCAATCAATTTCTTGTTGATCTCCAACACCAAATCTTGAATGGGTTCTTGATTATGAAGAGGCTTGGAAGAAGGTGGATGGAGAGATCACCAAAAAAGGGCACTATGTAACTTGAATACTTCAATGGCCTCCCATGGATCTGTTAGATGAAAATGAATGCTTGAATGTTTGATGATTCATTGCTTCAAATCTTGCTTGATTTCTTTCTTGAATCTTCACTTGATGATGTTTCTCAATTTCTCAAGGATGCCTAGTATCACCTAGTTGATGGTTGCTTGTGGTAAGAGAAAATGAGAGAGAAAGGCCTCCTTTTATATGAAATTAGGGCACAATCTTCTAAGGAAGCTGACATAGGAGAATTAAATTCCCATTAAAGCCTTTACCCCTAGGAGAGGACCTAAGTTAAATATAATTTAGGAATCATCACTTTGGAACCCAAAACAGCTGACCCGGAAGCGGGAATTAACCTTTTCAAAGACCGACATTCAGAAATTCTGGGACCCTGAAATCTGGACCCTGGGTCAAGGTCAAGGTCCACCTTGACCTAGGTCAGGGGTGTAGTCAAACTTGACCTAGGTCAAGGTCGAGGTCGACATAGACCCAAAATTTCAACCCTGACCCTGAGGTCAAAGATCTTAGATTCGCAGTCAGAATGCCATAAATTTGCCAGAGAAAGGTGGAGAATTGGGGCAGAACAGGGGGAAAGCCAGGTCTAAATTAGGAACCTACTCATGGTGCTTGACATGACCCCAAAACCACTTACTTAGAAGGCTAAACCAGTCTACCATGGAAGTGCTTCCATTTAACGACTATACATTAGTATACCATGTATATAATTTAATCATATCATGCATTCCTAACATATGCATTGAACTACTAATATCAATGTCTATTAAACCCCAACTTGACAAGTTGTAAAAGTGCAATGATACTAACCTCACTACTCAAATTGACTAACAATTCAACTACCAAAATATACCTTTAAAAATAAGAGTAACTATAATAATTTTATTATTAGAACATCGAGACATAAACATCAGTCATTATCAAATAAGTTGCATATTAAATGAGAATCATTTCTTTTTTGACTTTTTCTTTTTTTCTGCTTCTCTATAATGTTGCAGAGGCATATCCATCTTGACATCAACATTTCTTATCGCCCATGGACGTGATCTCATTGTCCTTTGCAAAGGTGGGCCCTCTGCAATAATAAATAAAAGGGTTAAACTATAAACATATTATCATAATTGGGGTTAATTTAAAAACATATTATCATAATTATTACAAGAATTTCAGTACTTTAAAAAACATAAGCGTGATGCTCTTTACCTTGTGCAACCACATCTTCTTGCTTGGTGGCTTGAACCTCAACACGCTCATCGGGAACCTCTACATTCTCTGCAACTGCAATACAAAATGTTTTATTAATCCCAACACATTATAATTAAATTTTTATTATTACGCCAAATTCAATTTAAAATGTTTACTTGTATTAATAAATCAGTAATCAAAATTTGAATAGAAAATGTATACCTTGAGTTCTACAATGCACATCTGAATCGGTGCCTCTATCATGCTCAGATGGTGTTTCAGGATCGACAGACTGCATTCCAATGTAAATAATTAGTGCATTTATCGACAATATATACATATAAATACAAGACAAATAATGAGAAATGTTAATCATTCAATTTAATACATATAAATTTAATCACTTTAAAGTTTTAAACAAATATATATTCATTGTTTCCTTACTTAAAACAAATATATTCACTTTATGTTAGAATTCAACATCAAATAGAGTAATTGGTAAATTATTCAACTTGAAATAAAAATCAATTGGATTATTTACCTATTCGATAGATCCACCAGAAGAACCTTGCGCACTCTTTGATCAGAATTGTTCAGCCACAACTATATAGCTTTGTTTGTAGCCTAGTTTCTTGTCCTCTTCCGAAATCTTTTGTTTGAACTCCAAGGCTTACATTTTTATTGTAGTGAATTTCATCAAAAGTAAATTGATTACAATTTATAAATATTTACATACGGTTTTTCATTTACTATTACTTACAATTCATGCATCAAGTTTTGAATATCCACCCGAGCTGAGCTTGTGTTACCCGTTCTTTTGTTTTCTTGCTTTTGTTTCCTTTGATGTGTCAGGCAACCTGTGTGATGTTTGAAATATGTTAGATCACATAAGTACAAAGAGTAAATAGTACATAATTTCATTATTAAGATTATCACGTACCTTATTTCCTTGGGTGATACTATTTGTCCATCATGTCTTAAGCGTCTCTCAAGTGCATCCTTTTAAAGATTCTCCCATTCATTAATAGGAACATAGGTGGGCCGCTTGTAATAAGGGTTGCATTCTATTTGGGTCTTGTAGTTGTCCCTAATATACTTCTTATTTTTCCCAGCTTTCTCAAGGAGCCTAAGTCTTTGAAAGGCGTTGGGTCCAAACAGTTTTATCATGGAGTCAATGAGATTATCCTTTAACTCTTTATCTTGTGATTGTCACCTTTTAAGAAAAAAAACTGTTAGATTCATAAATGAAGTGAAGCTACCTTTTAATATACTTGAAGAAAGGGATGAAAGGAAATCTGATCTAGCAATAAAATCAAAATATGAGACTATGTGCGTATGGTCGACCCAAAAAATGCGCAAACATTCATCATTAAGTTTTTCATAAAATAGATTATTCCCTGCAAAACAATAATAGGATTATTAGTTATTGCAAGGGACTGCACAAGGGGTTAGTGCATTACATTATGAGTATAAGATTGTATAGTAAAAGAAAGGATCAATCTTTAAAGTACCTGGAAGTTGGGCTACTCTCACAAGAAGTCCATCTTCAATGTTCACGAGAAATTGATCACACTTCTCTATTGTTCCTGTACATGTAACACAAGTACATCTAGGAGTTCCATCATTGCCTTCTACATAAAATGAATCCAATATTATGAAATTCCCCCTAAGAAAGAATATTTCAAGAGAAATAAACACATGATAAATGAGAGAGAAAAAGATGAATCTACTTACCAATAATAGGCATTGCCATCGCATCTGTGGACATGCTACGTGTTGTTGACATTGTAGCCAGCAGTACCTCTGTGGTTCTGGTCCTCGTAGAAGGTGGCGTAGTGAACATAGGATCAATAGTAGGAGCTGAAAAATAAGATTGTTAGAGCATAAAAATATATGGACAACCATGGACATGATTTTTAGAGCTATTAAAAACAATATTGTTTGAGCAAAACACAAGTGGACGATAGAACATGCAATCTACTTGAACCGCCTGAAGTATCTGCATCTAGGGCATGACCCTTAAATGTTTTTAGCATCCTTTGCAAAAATAACACATATGTATTTTAGTTAATGACATAAATAAAATAGTATACTATAAAAACCATTGTTAAAATTTTGTTATAATTAAAAACTACATAAATACTTACTGTACAAGTCTGAACACGGTGAGCCAACTTATCCTCTCTCATCAATATTTTGGGAGTCTGAGGTTGAATATCTTCCAATCGAGTTAACTCTCTTAAAATTGCATGAAGGACCTTTTGTAGTGCAACCATAGGATCAACGTTTGATGAAAAATAAAAAATGAAAGGATCCTTCTCATCCTGCGGCTCCTCATGGACTACTTGTTCCTTTCCCTTTTTCTGATTAGCACTCATTTGTGAGAACAATATTATTAGCACTTGTATGTGGTAAATTTGGCATTGTTAACTCACCATACACTTCAACATAGTCCTTCTTCACCAGATACACACAAGGATGAATATGAGATTATTCATCCTGTCTACCTACATGATTCGACCTGTTGCCTTCTATCCAGACAGGGGTTTTGAAATTTCTCTTAGAACGAGAGTCTCACAACCATGGACCAATCTAGGAACGAAGGATTTATCTCCATGAATGCAATACAATGAAAGATTATTCTAAGAAATGAGAGATGTAAGATAATCTAAGTCGTGATGTTAAATGCAATTATTTTAGAAATTGAAGCTATTCTATTGCAAAATGATATTATTCTATATGAAATTATCAAGAAAATATGATAATAATTTAGTATTCTAACAATACATATGATCATAAATTCAGGTTGGGTTTGAATGAGAGACTGAGAGTTCTTTTATAGACTCAGAGATGATCAGAATAGAAACTTTCCTCTTTAAAATAAAACAGATAGAAAAGCCAGTTCAGAATAGAAAGCTTTATTCAAAAGAAAACAATAAATTGTTTTCCCTCTGCTTTAGCTGTTTTCTTTCTTTGATTTAATTCTGTTTTATTTGAATTAAATTGTTTTCTTTCTCTTTAAAGCACAATTAATTCAAAGATTCTATTTTTGAATAAAAGGAAGATTTTTTGAGAGAATATTCAATTAATTAAATAAATATGACCTCATAATTGTTTTTTCTCAATTATCTGAATAATTAAATTCAATTATTGAAATGAGGATATTTATTTAATAATGAAATATTATTTAATCCCTTTTCATGTGTCTTAGCTAAAGAGGGTGAATTTAATTTAATTAAAGTGCTAGGTCTTTATTAATTAAATTAATTCGATCATAAGGTTTGTTTAGCTAAATAGATATTTAAGAATTAAATATGATGTATGATTAATGCAGATTTAGGATTTTCTACATTTGACACTTAGGTCGAGTAGAGTCGGTCAAAACTTAGAATTGCCTAGTACAATAGGACTTTGATGATCTAGAAGAGTGACAAATGCAACAAAATTGGTTAGGGTTGCAAGATGCCAATTTTGGGGTGTTACATTTTGCCCCTCTTTGAATTGATGTGCGAGCAACGCATTGATTCAAAGAATAGTTTGATGCCTAAAGCACAGAAGAGTAGATTTGAAAATTGATGATGCAAAGATCGATTGATGAAGATTGCAGAGCCATCTCCAGGATAGAGCTTGACTCTCCAAAGTCTAGGCTAGGTTGCCAAGACGCCGGTCAAGTAGAGTTTTCGAGGGTCATCTTCAAAATGAAGCTTGATCCCCAGGGATTCGGGTTAGAATGCCCTGATACCTAATAGATTAAGATTCTGAGAATCATCTTCAGAATGAAGCTTGATCCTCAGGGATCCAGGTTAGAATGCCTTGATACCTAAATAGATTGATGTCTTTCAAGGGGCTATCCCCAGAATGAGGCTTAACCTTCAAAAGTTAGGGTTAGATTGCCCTGATACTTGTCCAATAAGATAATCAATAGAGATTTTAGGACTATCTCTAGAATGAAGCTTAGTCCTCCAATATTTAGGTTAGATTGACATCTTTCACAAGGTTATCCCCAGAATGAGGCTTAACCTTCTGGAGTTAGGGTTAGAATGCCCTGATACCTATCTCAAAAGATAGTCAATAAGGGTTTTAGGAATCTCTTCAGAATGAAGCTTAATTATCAGGAGTCAGGGTTAGATTGCCCCGATACCTATCCCAAAAAGATAGTTTTTGAGAACCATCTCTAGAACGGAGCTTGATCCTCAAGAATCTGAGTTAGATTGCTCAGATACTTAAAAGATGACAAGATGTAAGGAGCAAAGATGCCCTTATTGATTGTGGAGTATCAATTTTTGACTGTGAGGTACAAAAAAATGAACATGCCCCAAGTGATGAGATTCCCCTAGCAATGAGGACTTTTGAAAATAAGATCAGATTGATTGAAATAGATTTAATGATGTAATCATCCTGCCCCCTCGGGAGTGAAATAGAAAGATGACACATCATAATAATGATGGAGAGAGAAAAATCACAGATAGATGTTGAGTCAGAGATCAAGAAGAACTCAAAATAGATTACGAAAGAATTTAGAATCAATTTCAAGCGATTTCAAGGTCTGGTTAACCAAGTTTGACTAGGGTTGACCAGATTTGACTAGAGTTGACTTTTGAGGAAAAAAGTCAAAGATTTGAGGAAATGTTGACTAGATAAGATTTTGACAAGAAAGCAACATCAGAAAGTCGACTACATAAGCGTCCGATCGCGTCAGTCCCAAAAATTTTAAAATGTGATTTTGAGCTATATAGTGTTAGATTTTGATTTTGATCACGAAAATGGATTTAGAGCAGTCAAATTAGGTAATGGTGAAGTTTTCATGCAAAATGGAGCACTTTGAAAAATTAGGTCAAAGCCTATATAAGGACGAAAAAGGTCATTTTCAAATCATTTCAACCCTTTGACTTTGTGAGAAAAGAGCTCTAAGTAGAAAATAAAATGGTGGTCCCCTACAATAGTCATCATTTCGAGCAATTGAGGAGGCACAGCCGGCCCGCAGCGTACGAACCTCCTGTAAGTAGTCGACAAAACCTCTCCGTAATTCAAATTTCATTCATTTCAGTCAATTTTTGCTCATTTTTCATGTGTTTTAAAATTTGAGTCACAGGTCTTCACGCGAAGAAGTAGTTTCTTCGAGTGCCCTGTAGGGAAATCTCACATGAAGAAACAACGTTTCATGCCACTCGGTGCAGAATCTCACGTGGGAGAGTACCCAAGTTCGTGTGAGAAACCCTTCTAGAGGGCATTTTCTCACACGACTGATGATGAAAGTTCACGTGAAAGTACAATGTTGCGCGATTCAAAGAACTTCTTCGTGTGAAAGAGAACTTCTTTGTGCAAAATTATGCTTCTTCACATGAGAAAAAGTGGTCAAAATGAGCATGAAATCAGTCTGCATCGCATCCAATAGCTTTTGTGTCAGCATCGTTAACATCTGTAGGATGTCTTGAATGCTTTATTATCTCATTGTGCTTTAATTATCTCAGGTTACTGATCATGCTGTGTTGTTTGTATGTCTTGCAGGTTGACTTCCCAGATATAGCATTCAGATTGCATCATCCGGCTATCAACAAATTGGTATCTCAGTTAGACGATGCTGAGACAACACATATAGGCACCTTAGGATTGAGTACATTATGTGATGTACCCTAGATTCAGGTAAATCATAGACTGCTAGGAGATTTGGTTGACCGTTTCCATTCAGAAATGAACACATTCAACTTACCACAGGGGGAGATGACCATTACTCCCGAGGATATCTACCGGATCTTGAGGATACCATTCCATGGTGTCCGAGTTGAGTATGAGACACAACCCAAGTTGGGCACCGCAGCTTTGAGAGAGGTCTTTCAAGATGTCCTCGTTATGGGCAGGGTGATCCCATGGGAGGATCTGATTAGTGAGTATGGTCTGACCCACAGGTTGCCTGTGGTTCTAGCATGCTTCCTTGGGTGCTACCTGATGCCTGATCGTGGACAACATGGTCTAGAGTGTGGTTGGGGGAGGATGTTGCAGTTGATGCTAGCACAACCCCAACATTATAGATGTGGATAGTGTATGTTGGCACACATGTATCATGAGATGCATGAGATCACCTACCGAGAGGCGAAGAGCATGGTAGCAGGAGTCTTTGTTTTACAGGTATGGGCTTGGGAGCATCTTCCTGTTACCAGGTCGATATGTGAGGACATGAGGCAGCCCTTAGAGCCTTATATTTACTGATATAGGGGGATGATTACCCAGCCCGCACTGGGTAAGGTTGATCAGTAGTGAGCTCAGCTCAACGATTTAGCAGTAGTGATATGGAGGCCCTAGAGGTTGACAGAGGCCTGGGATGATGCAATAGAGCAGCTAATTCACATGTTTTGCTCGCGTGTGATGATAGGTCGCACCATTACTATGATCGAGAGATTCCCACAGAAGCGGGTATGGTGGCAGTTTGGATGACCGTAGGACATCTCACAGGAGTACACAGTGTACGTCAGGTTTATAAATGAGGTCAGGAGGGGTTGGGGGATGAATTTGGACCAGGGACGCACGATGATAGACATCCGTGCATTGGTCCCAGTTCAGTGGGACTATCTCTGAGATGTAGCAGATGTTGGCATGACCACCGAGTATAGAGAGCACTTCATTACCCACCCCTTTCTGAGATTCATAGATCCAGTGGTGATAGCAAGCCAAGCACAGGTGGGAGATTTGACCATTCGGTTAGCTGTGTGAGATGCACGATTACTAGATAGAGACTGGGAGATATAAGATCTCTGAGAGCAGCTCTGGGTAGCACAAGAGGAGGTATGACATCAGACAGCATGGGCAGCTTATTACTATGCATCATATATAGGTGCGGTGCCTAACGAGGCATCTCAGGTGGCTAGATTTTTGAGCTATGCGAGAGGATCAGAGGGAGCATAGATGGCGCCTCCACCAGATAGGGCCCTGCCTCCACCTCCTCCAGGTGACAAGGGAGAGGGCCAGAGTTAGGGTTTGTGATAGAAAGATAGAGATGAGATCATAGGATGTATCTGATCCGTTGGCATCCTTGTATTATATCACCATTTTGAGATAGATCATGCTCGAGTAGCACTATTTTGTATTTGTATCGACACATTAGATATATATAAATGAGCTTGTCTTTTGGTATCATCGCATATTGTATATTACCTTTATGAGATGTTTCCTATATGCTTAGATGGTGAGATGATTCATAATGTATGCAAATGTATGAACATGTTTTAAATATATGTAGATGTATGATTTAGATGAAAAGATGTATGTATGTAAATGATTTATGTAAATGCAATGTGTAATGGAGAATGTAAATGTAATGTATAGATGATTATGAGTTGTGAATATGAATATGTATATGGTACTAACATCTCATGCAGGACAAAAAATGCTAACCAAAATATTATGTGAAGAATCGAGAGTGAGAACCGAACACTCGTGATGAAACCAGAACGGTGAAGAAGAACTCCCCAATGTATGAACCTAGAAGAATGCAATGAAAAGAAAACTGAATCATTCCCACAATGCAAGTCTAGAATGAAAATGCTATCCTATGCTAGATGCAATATGAAAATGCAATTCTATGCTAGATGCAATATGAAAGTGCAATTCCATGGCATGGTTGTGAGACCCATCATATAATCATCATCATTGAGCATTTTATTTGGAACATGAAAGTTGATACAATCCTTACTGGCACCACAATGCAACCATAAGGATATGAATATGACTTGTCATCAGATCAAAATTTAGGAAACAAATGTAAGCACCAGGGCACAAAAGCCAAGATGACCTGAACATTGTTTCCATTTAATGTTGCAAGACTACACCAGTATCGAGGCATTCAAAGCCAAGATAACCATGAGTGCGATCATGTGTAAACAAACAAATCAATAACAAACAAAGCAATGACAAATAGTGCAAGAACAGACAAGGAGATAGTACCAACCTCACCATGGCGTACAAATAAACAAGATCGAGGGATGTGAGGTTGTTCCACCTTAGTGCAGGAGCTCTTATCACATACACCCTATTTATTTGACATTGCCGGATCATCGGGACTACCCCAACAAGCAGTAGACAAAGAAAATATCAATGAAATCCATAAGAACAGACATCATTCAAAGAAAGATTCAATCATAGCTTAGTTAGTTTCGAAGTTTTCAAATGTGTATGTGTATGAAGTGTTAAAAAACACTGTTGTGCTTGTGCGTGCATTGTGTTTGATTGTTATCGATAGATGTTTACGTTTGAGATATCCGATATGTGTTGAAAAACACATGTGTCCAAAGATAGTGTTAAAATACACTGTTTATGGTGGTGTTAAAAAACACCAGTTTGTGTCAGTAGTGAGTTGTCCTTGAGAAATGACAAGATTACTGACTCAGGTGTAAATCAAAGATGTGATCAAATGGGGGGCCCATGCCCCCAAGTAACGATGACTGACTTGATGTATGTTGCAAGGACAAATGAGATGTGATTTCGCCCAAGCGTATGGCCCTGAATCAATGTCAAGTTAGGAGGGTGCGCAAAGGAACCAGAGTGTCACGAAAGTGACCAAAAGATATGTACAAACTAAAGCATAGAAATGTCAAGACCGAGTATCGATAGATAGAGCGTGTGAGTATAACTCCAATTGAAACAAATGTGAGTAGTCTTGATAGAATAGCGACAGTAGGCAGACGTAGTGAGAACCATTGGTGACTGACGCGAGAGATGCTCAAATGAAGCGATCATAGTATAAGCTATAAATCAGTAGGTAGATACAGTGAGAACCACTGGTGACTGATGTGAAGAAGATCCTTAAAATATAAATAGGATAGTGCCCCCTAGATCATGAGGGTTGTTCTGAGAGTATGACCAATTTCAATCCATGTGAGTTGGTGTCTTGACGGGAACTAAAAGCAAATGTAAGCAGGAATGCAGGAAAGCAAATGCATAAAGCCAAGTGGTGTTGTGATAGATATAGCATTGTGGAACAAGAGGTGCCTGTTTACTAGGTTTTCACCTTCTTGGCAAAAATTCTTTTTTTGCTACCATGACGCCTGTTTGCCAGGTTTTCATCAATGGCACGTTTTCTCTTTTTTCTCTTTTTTTGTATTTTTCAATTTTTTTATTTTTTGTATTTTTAGAATATATAATTTTTTTGGAGATACATCAAAGCGCCTATCGCTAGGTTTTCACTAAGATGATCATTTTTTAGGACTTTTTCAGATTTTTAGAAATTTTTAGGACTTTACTATATACATGAGCATACTGAAGATGTCTCAGCTGTAGAATCACTTCAGATGAAGAGTGTTGATGGGATCTTTGATTTGTTCTCCTTCAGTAGTAGAAAGTTGATAGGTACCAGACCCAAACACTGCAATAACAACATATGGACCAAGCTAATTTGGTTCAAACTTCCCTTTCTGGACCCGATGTTGTTGATTCTTAGGGTTCTCTCTCAGAATGAGGTCACTCGCTTGGAAATCCCTTGGTCTAAATTTTTTTTTATAGCTCTTGGACATCCTCTTCTGGTATACTCTAAGGGGATCGAATGCCACTTGGCAGTGTTCATCAAGTAATTCTAGCTCTTGTAGCCAAGATATTCTGGTATCTTCATCAGTAATGAGGCCTTTCAGAGAGACTCGTAGAGAAGGAATCTAAACCTCAATAGGTAATACAGCATCTGCTCCATAAACCAACACATAGGGAGTAGCCCCGGTTGGTGTTCTTATACTTGTCCTGTATGCCCAAAGAGATGGATTGATCCGGAGATGCCAATCTCATCTGGATTTATGCACTGTGTGATGCAGGATCTTAAGGATTATTTTGTTGGATGCCTCCGCCTATCCATTACCCTGAGGATAATAGATGGAAGACCAATGTTGAGTAATTTTAAACTTAGAGCATAGCTCTGTCGAATCCTTGTTTTTGAATTGTCCCCCATTATCAGTGATTATTACTGAGGGTACACCATGCCTGTAGATGATGTAATTGAGAATGAACATAGCTACTATTTTGCCATTGGCAATGGTGAGAGGGACTGCCTCCACCCACTTAGTAAAATAGTCCATAGCTATGATTATAAACTTATGTCCATTGGAGGATGACAGGTAGATCTGACCCACCAAGTCAAAGGCCCATTATTGAAATGGCCTGAAAGTAATGAATGGAATAAGCTCCTTGGCTGGAGTATGAATCAGGTTTCCATGTAATTGACATTGTTTGCAAGACTTAGAAAACTATGTTGCTTCTTTTTCCATATCTGGCCAATAATAACCAGCTCCAATAAGTTTACGATCCAATGTCAAGCCATTAGAGTGGGACCCATAGATGCCTTCATGCACCTCTACTAACGCTCATTTGGACTCATCAGGTTCTAAACACCTAAGGAGGGTACCGTCTAGACCACATTTATACAATTCATTAGCAATGATGATGAATTGTGAAGCACTATGGATTAGGTGATGTTTCTCATTTCAGGAGTAAGTGTCTAGAATGATCTGGTCACAAAGATAGGAAAAGATGTGATGGTAGCGAGATGAATCATGTCCTATAAAAAAATAGATCATCTGAGAATCAGGGGAGTCATAGGCTGGGTAGTGTAACATCTCCACTAGGAATTCATGTCTAAAATCATTTTCAGGCATCTGTAGCATAGAGGCAAGAGTAGCCATGGCATCTGATACTTTATTATTTGCCCTCGGAACCTGTTGAAATGTGATATGAGTAAAATACTTTTTGAGATCATCAACCAACCATTTATAAGGTACCAACTTGTCATCCCTTGTCTGATAGATATCATTGACTTGATTGATGACCAACTGTGAATCTCCAAGAACATTTAGTTCATCTACGCGCCACTCAAGGGAGATCTTCATACCATTGATTAGGGCTTCGTAGTCAGCAATGTTGTTTGTACAAGGAAACAACATCTTGTATGCTTTTGGTAAAGAGTATCTTTGAGGTGTAATGAATAGTATCCCAGCACCTGACCCCTGTTGGGTAAATGAACCATCAAAAAACATAGTCCATGATCGACGTGTAAGAAGTAATATAGACTCATATGGAAATTCAATATGCAATGGTTGATGATCTACTATAGGTGCTTCTGCCAAGTGATCTGCTATTACCTGACCCTTAATGGCTTTCCTTTCCACATATTCAATATCAAATTCACTGAGAAGCATGACCCATTTAGCTAGTCTACCTGTGAGGGTAGCTTTACTGAGCAAGTATTTCAGAGGATCAATTTTAGCAATTAGACGTGTAGTATGAGCCAGCATATAGTGCCACAATTTTTATGAAGCAAACACCACTACAAGGCAAGCCTTCTCTATAGAAGAATATTTTGTTTCATATGAGACCAGAGTTTGACTAATGTAGTAGATAGCCCTCTCTTTGTTATGCTAATCTTCTTGAGCCAATAAGATACCCAATGATGTATACGTAGCAGATATGTAAAGTATAAGTGGCTTCCCATGAATGGGAGGCATCAAGATTGGTGGGTTCGCAAGATACTGCTTGATTTGTGTGAACTCTTCATCACATTCTTTGTTCCACTGATAAGCCACACCCTTGTGCAAAGTCTTGGTAAATGGTTGTGACTTGTCTGCCAGTTGAGAAATAAAATGCCGAATAGACTGCAGTCGGCCTTGAAGTCCTCTCATTTGTCTAATATTTTTTAGTGGCGGCATTTCCATGATAGCTTGTACTTTTGTAGGATCTACTTCGATGCCTTTGGCAGAGATGATATAGCCAAGGAATTTTCCAGATGTTACACCAAATGCGCATTTCTTAGGGTTGAGCCTCAGACTGAATTGTTCCATACGATCTAGTCTAGGACCTAGATCATCAAGATGCTTCTTTCGGTGCATGCTCTTAGCTAAAGTGTCATCCACATAATCTTCCATTATTTTATGCATCATGTCATGAAATATGGTGGTAACAGCTCTCTGATATGTAGCACCAACATTTTTGAGTCCAAAGGGCATGACATTCCAACAGAAGGTCCCCAAGGCACATGTGAAAGTTGTTTTCTCTTGGTCCTCTGGCGCAATTTTTATCTAGTTGTAGCCAGAGAAACCATCCATTAGTGAGTACATTTCATACCCAGCTATCATATCTACAATCATATCAATAATAGGCAATGGAAAATCATCCTTAGGACATGCCAAATTCAAGTCTCTGAAGTCTGTGCAGAATCGTATAGATTTATCATGTTTTGATGCTGGAACAATATTAGAGATCCACTCTGCATAATCAATTACTTTGATAAACACTGCCTTAAGCAGTTTCTCTAATTCAGCTTTGACAAGTAGAGCTACATGTGGATGCATTTTGTGAAGCTTTTGCTTGACGGGCTTAACACCTGGTGCAATGGACAAATGGTGCATGATTAGATTAGGGTCTAATCCCATCATGTCTGAATATTTCCATGCAAAGTTAATCTTTTTACTTCTGAAGAATGTGGTGAATTCCTCTCTCTAACTCTGATAGTGATTGTGCCAAGTGAATAATCTGAGGTTCTACCTCCGTACCCAAGTTGATAGGTTGAGTTGGTTCAATAAGCATAGATGATCTCTCCTGGAAATGACTCAGAAGTGCATCAAGTATCTCATCCTCAGGCACCTCAAAGAGGTTTTCACCTTTGGATATGTCTTTTATTTTGACTATTTTAGGATCTGATACTGCCATGATAAGGTTTTCAGCATCAGAGTGCCTAGTTTTTCTTCTTTTGATTTTATGACTAAGATACTTGATGTCAGCCTCGGTCATATTGACACTTTCTTTGCTAGTGGAGGACGTTACTGGCTTGACAATGTGTAGGTAATAGGCAAGAGCATAATCATTCTGGAACGTAAGGACTTCACTAGATGGGGAGGTAGAGTTCCAGTCTATAAGCTTAGGATGGTGAAGTGAAAGAGGAGTGATGGGTTCAAGTGTGTTCACGGAATAATCATCAAAGGCATGGACAAGCAAGTTGAGACCCAAAGCGATCTCATCCAGAGGTATAGTCGAATTTCTTTGATTCCTAGCGACCGTAGTAGACGACATGTTAACACCTAGGGAGTCAGACTCATGTGACCCTACACTAGACCATTCACCTACTTCGAGGAGGTTTTCATATGCATTAGCTGTATCTGTATCTCTATCAGAAGTGGCATATGACAAGCTGTTGAACTTGTATTCATGGGAGTCCATTTCATCATTAGGTGGCATATCAAGAACATGAGTGAAATCAACCCTTTGTCCCCAGTTGGGATAAATTTTGCCTAGGAACTCTGCTATGGTCAGATGAGAACCTTTTGACCTAGGTACCTCAGTAGTGTTTATAGTATCAGCTATCTCTTGTGTAATGAGAAGTGACTGGAATTCTTGGTCAAATTGTTCTTGAAAGTGTGGTGGTACGTATAAATCACCTTGATGACTAGGGTTCAGAGTATATATGTCTTTCCACTCTTCATAAGTTAATGGAGCAAGTGAAGTGGTGGTATCAAAATCACTATCAGTGTCTACTGTATTGACACATGGTACAAAGTTATCTGGCTCAGCAAAGAATTCTACCAGGTCTAGAGGGGTAGGATAAGAAAAAGTATCTGCATCAGAGCTATCTTCAGGTTCTACAATTTTAGGTGTTTCTTCAGGTGTTAGTTTCTTATCTTCTTGAGGTACAAAATTATTTATTTCCAGTTGGAATGTGAGTTTCTGGAAGCCTATACATGTAGAGTCGCGTGTTCTACGACCAATGGCTTCAAGTGGTGCAATCAATCCCTTATGATTCACACCTATGGGACCATTTCATTTATAGCCAAAATGTTGCATAATAGATAAACCTTTGCCATATTGCTCAGGTTTTATGTCATAAGGAGGAGTATTTTCAGAATTGTCTTCTCCTTTATAGATCCAAGCTTTGATAGCTCTATTTTCAGCTTCTTCCTCTAATGGTACTGTGGCTTGTACAAAGGTGCCACCATAGTTTGTTGGAGGAGGAACCGTAGAAGGTTTAGTGCTCTCAGAAGGTCTCCCAAAAGAACGGGGAGACAAAGGAAAAGATGTAATAGATAGCATAGGTTCAATCTGATATCCTCCCATATCAGTTTCTTTGAGTGTCAAACTCTTTCCCATTTCTTTTAATTTGTTCTCAAGGAGTTCAATATATTCTCTGTTGGTAGGCACAAAGCTATCAGCAGATTTTGTAAGGGCATTGAAATCATAGCGTGTATTAGTAGGTATAGTCACTTCAGATCCTTGAAATGGGAACTTAATGTACTGATGGTATGTGGAAGGGACAACCTACATTTCATGGATCCATGTCCTTCCTAATAGAATATTATATGCCAAAGGAATGTCAAGCACTTGACAGACAACATCTCGTTCAACATGACCAACTCTTATTGGAAAAACAACTAACCCCTTGGATTTATGTTCTTCCTCATCATAGGATTTAATTGTAATCTTTTTGTAAGCATCAATGCAATCTTCATGATAGCCTAACTCAATAAGGAAACTAGTAGAGAAAATATTTAGGCTAGTGTCGTTATCTATGAGAACACGGAAAACATATTTTGGACCAATCATGACTTCAATGTGCAGCGGGTTATTATGCAGGTGACTCAAAGAATGGTTGTCTTCCTCAAAGAAAGAAAAGTAATGTGAGGAGGTCAAGTGACCCACCATAGATTGAAACTAGTCAAGATCAAGATCTTTTGGGGTATTTGCCTCAGTGAGGGCTTTGTCCAGGATTTCCCTGTGAGCAGGGGAGATTTTCAGGAGCTCAAAAATAGTTATCTGAGCATTAGTACGTTGCAATTGATTAAGGATGCTATAATTGGCAGCATTAGATGAGGAACCCACTTTGGGATTCTTAGTAGCAGAGTCAACCTTAGCTTTGTCTGAAGGTTGAGTTGATGTAGATAGAGAAGGCTCAGGGCCTTTGAGAATCATTTTAGCGCAATATCAAGTAACAACATTAGTGCTAACTTGAGACTACTTTTGTTCAGAAGATGGAGGCATAGAACCTCACAAAATGAAAGGTGTTTTAGACTTGGAAGTATCCTCCTTTCCCTTGAGAATGATGACATTACAATATTCGGTATCAACAAGTTCAACCATTTTAATGACATTGTCGTTATTGGTGTATGTATAGTTGACCTTAGCATCAATATTTTTGCCTTTAGATGATTCACCTTTCCCATGAGGAGGAAATGGATCCTTGAAAGCTTGGTGATCAGAATTTTTGTTGTGACTTCCCACAGCAATAACCTCACTATCGATGAGATCCTGGATTTTATGCCGCAACTTAAGACAAGTACCCATTTTATGACCTTTGTTTTGGTGAAAATCACAATAAGCGGATTCATTCCACCAAGAGGGTCTTGGTTGTAGATCATAAGGTCGTGAATTATCCAATGGAGTGAGTAAGTGATTGTCCACAAGAGTCTTGTGAACCACCTCAAGAGATTCTCCTAAAGGAGTGAACTCATGCTTGGGCCTAGGATCCCAAGGTTTAGGTCCAGAAAATTGTGAAGTACTTGGTTTGGAATCTACCGTAGTCTGTTTAGTGGGTTTGGCCGCTTGCATCATATTAGTGAGATTAAAGGCAACCTTGGAAGGCTTAGGAGTCACATTGTCTACAATGCCATCATTCACAACATTTTGGTTCTTGTTGGTAAATTTGGATTTATCTTTGCTTGAGGAGGAAGACCATTGTTTATTTTCCTTGTGTAAGGTCAATTCTCCTTTCTTGATCATGAATGTCTTGATTCTTACAGCTTGTTTAATCATATCATCAAAGGTTAGAGGACCTTGTAGCTGTACTTGATACCCAAAGTTG
>MU224186.1:614619-626241 GCA_018584345.1 Thuja plicata
TTCATCCTTGTGGATCTAAGGATTTGAATCTACCACAAGGGTCTCCATACAAGCAAGGTGAATTTTTTTATTTACTTTGTTTATTTCTGCAATTTCAATTACATATATTTGAGGTTAATTCCAAAACCGGGGTTTGACCAAGGCAAAACCTCCGCCCCCCCAACAAACAAATCTCTTTTTCTTGCAGATACAGGTTTGGGACTGCGGATTTGGACTCAGATCTGGATACCCTTTTCGGCAAAATTTTGGGATCTACAAACAGAGTCACTTTCGGATCTGTGTAGGTCAAGGTTGACATTATTGGGTCAGGGTCGACATTTTTGGTTCAGGGTTGACATTTGTGGGTCAAGGTCGACCTTTTTCATAAGACAACATTGGAATGGAAAATGATTTCTGGGTTTTGTTTGTCTCTGTGTTTCCTTTCTAGATCATACTTCAATTTTTATAGAAACATCCTATAGACCTTAGAAAATAGTATTCTTTGATCTACACTATTTTAAGGTTGGTACTTCATCTCATCCATTTCAATTCCTAGAACTATCATATAAATTCCTTTCTAAAATGGTAATTTAAGATCTTTCCTATTTTCTCTCATTTCCGAATGGATGATTCATTTGTGCATTGATCCTTCTTTTGGATTAATCAATTTGGATCTTTCATTTGTGCATTTGAGGTTAAAAGGAACATCTTATCTTCCCCACACATCACACAAACATCTACATTTTCAAATGTGACATCTTTTCTTATGTTACACATAGTAACATTTTTATATGTTACAGAAGGATAGTCAGCAAGAGAAGTAAAGGGAGAATAGGGTGAAAATATAATTTACCTAACACAGGTCCCTGAGGAAGAGGTTACAAATCAGCCCCCACCAATAAGACAAAAGGCTGAAATAGGGGAGCCATCTCATGAGAAGAAGAAAGAGAAGAAATAGGACAAAATTGCTAGCCTTGTCATAGGAGATAGGCCTTATGACCATGAGCTTAGAAAGAAAATAAGGTAGGGTAAAAGGCTACAAAAGGATAGTGAAGATGAAATTGAATTGCCTCTTTTAACTTGCACTGTTGAAAGAGTGCTACATCAGCAACAATTTTTAAATGATGATAATTTCATCAAAGCTAAGGAATTCAAGGACTTCCTTATTTGGAATAAGCAATAGTAGGTGAGTACAAAGTTACAATTGGCAGTAGGTGACTCAGTAACTAAGGAAGCTTTGCAAGAGTTACAAGACTATGATCTTGAATCAGAACAACTAACTTCTGAAGAAGCCAAACAATTGGTAAAATCTAGTGGCATATTATTGGTAGAAGGATGGGATTTCTCCTTGGCCTTCATAATAGACCAGATAAGGAAGTAGCCTGATGTTAAATTGTGACCAGAAGTCCAAGTTGGTGACAAGATCAAGGGATTTGGATACAATCCAAAATCCCAAGCACTGGCAATGTGGAGTTTAGCTCCAAAAGATAAAAAACCATATGTGCTAGATGTATAAGAAAAAATGTAAGGAGACAAGATCATTTGGTCTATTCAAAACATAGGGGACTTAGAGATCTCTCAAGTGCTAACACATTTTGCACAATTAAATAAGGCTAAGACTGCCCAATTATATGAGAGATTCAATAAATTGGTTGGTGAAACAAGTGCCATTGTTAAAGACAGAGAGTTGTGTCTTATCAAGATCAGCTCACAACAACAATTGATTGACGAATTGGCACAAAATTTTTTGGAAAAGCCTGAGGTTGCCCCTGCTAAACCTAAAGAGGTAATGAATGTTGAGATCCAGTTAGAGAAAACAAAGTATGATGCTGTGGAAATAGGGCAAGCGGTCAGAGAGCACAATGAAGTTATATTAGGTGCATTAATAGAGATATCATAGCATAGAATAAAAATAATAAAAGATAAAGTTGATGTGGTGTATGATGCATATGGTAAGTTTCCAGGCCTCCAAGCTGAGGTTAATAAATTTGTTGCAATCTTGAATCCCTATTATGCTACTTGGTCCGTAAGAACAAGTATATTTGAGAGGTTAGCATCCTTGCAGACTCTGAGATCAGATCTACTAGAGATAGTGGTCCAAGTGTCAGAGGAGATAGAACATATAGGATTCACTTTATCATTTTTTAAGGGTAAAGTAAATCAGATTGAGGCTAGAATGCAGATGTTTGGGCCATATTATAATAAATTTGTGCCATCAATAAGGGCAGAAGACAAACAGATTAAGCCACTAGGAGCATGGATCTCAGAGTTTGATAATGTAATGCCTAGTAAAAAGGTATATATCTCTAAAAAAAGTGAGTTAGATATGGAGAGATATAATAAAGTTTTGGATGAGGCCTTTAAGGCAGAGACATACTTTAATAGGTTTGTAATAGATGTCAAGAATATTACAGATTCTAGGTGGGACATATTAAAGACAAAGCTTGAGAATATTCAAAACTTTAATTGGCCAACTGATGCAGAGGTCACATCATGGGATACACTGACAAAACCAAAGAAAAGGAAGTTTGTTGACATTGATTTAGACATCTTGGATACAGAGTAGAGGACACATGACACATGTTCTTTGAGCACAGGAAGGTTAGCAATCTTAAAGACTAGTGTAAGTTACCCTGTATTGGTGGTAACTAGATCTCATTACAAATATGAGATGATATCTTGAACATATACAGAAAAAGGTGCTGGCATCCACAAGAAGACAAAGGAAAATTGGATTTTATTCTTCAGCTTTGTCCTTCCACCGCTTGGAGTTAATCTGTCTTTTGTCTTTTCTAGATGTTAGGGTTAGGTATTTTAAACCATCCAAAGCTTTTTGTATCCTTATCTTAAGGACTCCAAGATGGTTTAGGCCTACATATAGATCTCTTGTATCATTTTGTAAGAGAGTTGGAAATTTATGAAATAGAATTACAAGGCAGACTACTAAAATTTTTCTGAGCCTTTGTACTATTTGTGTATATGAATGTATTTGAAGCTTTAAGACATTAATACAAATATTTTGCAATCTCTTTTCTGCATCTTGGTTGTCTCTGTTCATTTATGTTAAAGTTCTTGTATGTTTATTTGTAAGGCACTTAGACATACTGATCACAAGGTCGTTGTGCAGTCATTTGTGAGCTCCTTCAAGGAAGGATTAATTATTTCAAGTGACCCCAGAGAGATTAGCATTAGTTTAAGGATATGATGACATAGTAGTAGGAAGAGGATAATCTGTAAAACATTTTATCTTTGTTGCAAGTATTTTATTGATCACCTTACTGTG
Organism: Thuja plicata; assembly: GCA_018584345.1. NCBI lineage: Eukaryota > Viridiplantae > Streptophyta > Pinopsida > Cupressales > Cupressaceae > Thuja > Thuja plicata. Next base: position 617,882 of record MU224186.1, read on the forward strand.
GAGTTATACCAGATATTGACTCATAGCCCAAGGATTAGGCATTGGTTTATAGTTGGTTGAGTAGTTGTTCATTATCCAACCAGTATTTTAATTTATCCAATCATTCATATTTCAAATTTATACTCCATTCAAGTAATTTTGTTTAAGGAATACAATTCAGTTTGTTGATTCCTTTAAGAGAGAATCAAAATAGGTTATCCCTCCTAAAGTTCATAAGGACTGAAAAAGGAAGAAGGATGAGAATCCTTATTGCATTAATACTTGCTGTTGTCAAAATACTAGTCTAGATCATTAAGCTCTATATCAAAATATTCATAGTCATTTGCATATTCATCTACTTGTTGATTCATTAAAAGGCATTTCAAAAAATTAGTAAGAAGATAATCCACTTAAAAGATACTATCATTCGGTAATCATCCATAGGTAATACCTGCCTGAGTCAGTGGATCTCAAAAAAGAAGGAGGAGGTAATAGTTTCCCCAGATGTTGTCTAATACCCTCATCAATTAGCCTTTCTCTTGCATGAAATAGGAGTTTGCATTCAAGTATACTATTACATTAAAGTTGTGCTACAAGAAAAAGTGATAACAAACTGGCGACTCTGCCGGGGATTTTTGTGTAAAACTTGAAAAGAAGCTTATAAGGAATCTCTGGTATTTAGAAGTCAAATCAAGTTAAACTTGATTTTTTCTAGTTTTGAGGCCATTCTAGTAGTATTCAACATTCCACAAGTTTGGGTGGCGACTCTAAAAGTAAAATCTCTATGATAAGTGGAAAATTCAAGTATATATTTTCAAATATGAATACTAGGTCAGGAATGAGAAACAATCCTGAAGTTGAGTTGGATAGTGGGATCCCAACTACTTCCAAAACTAGGATTTCTTGGAGACAGAAGAAGAACCAAGAAAACATAAATTATTCTTGTCCAATAAGTGAGGAGAATAGCACTAGAAGGAAGAATACAAATCAGTCTAGTCATGAGGAGAGCGCCTAAGATTATGTAGAAGCTCCAAGCCTTGGACTAGACACCTATGTAGTCACTTCCACTTCTAGTGAGAGAGAAGGAACAAATACAATTAAATCAGACTTTAAGGTTCCTTATGATGAGCTTGCAGAGGAAGAAAGAATCCTCATGAAACAACTAGCCCTTATTCAACAGATGAAAAGAGAAAAATAACATAAAAAGAAAAAAACATGAGCAGAAATATGTTGACAAGTATAGGAGAAGAACCCTGAGAAATCAAGCTACAAAGAATTTGGAGAGGTTGTGTAGAGACCAAGAGATTACCAGTACCCACAGAAGTTTAGGTCCTCAAGACTTCAAAGATAAAGGAAAGAGTAAAGTTGCAGAAACAGAAGTTGGGGAGCCTAAAATTCAAAAGAACCTGACTGAGAAAATGTCTAAATTAGACATTAACCTTGAAGAGATTAGAAAAGAAAAATAAAATATGGCTAATATGTTGGAGAAAGCTAAAGCAGAAGCTGCTACTATTGAGATGAAAAGAAAAATTGACTTCTTATAGTCAACTACAATCTCTTTTGCTGATACAGAAGATGCTACAACATCAAAAAACAAGGCTTCTTCTTTCAAAGACCATATCAAATTCTTTGCTCCCAAGGAGAATGAAAAATTTCAAAGGAGATCCCTTCCTATAGAAAGGTACAAGCAATTTTTTTTCTTTGGAATTCCAGGTTACCCTAATGTAATACCAGAGGATATGGGAGAAAAACTTCCAAAATTTTCAGGTAATAATGTTGTAACTTGTGAAGAACATTTAAGAAAATTCTTTGATGTTATAGATGATTTAAATATCAATCATGAAGATGTTCTTATAAAATTATTTGTACAATCTCTAGTAGAAGATGCTAGGGATCCTATCTCATGGTTCTATAGGAACAATGGATGAACTAATTGATCTATTCAAGGATCAATATGGTGACAAGACTAATGAAGGGTTTTTGCTTAATGAATTGAATAATATAAGGAAAAACTCAAATGAAGTAGTAACAGAGTTCAATACAAGATTCCAATGAGCTATGTATAAGTTTTTCCAAAAAATGAATTTGGATCAAAAGGTATGTCTTGCTACCTATCTTAATCCTTTTGATTCAAAAATGGGCTATGCACTGAGAGATAAAAATCCTATAACTTTAAAAGAAGCCTATAAAACAATTGTGAACATAGAAATGAATAGGAGGATATCAGGGAAATTGGGTAAAAGAGAGGATCCATGCTTTAATAGGAGTAATCAAAAGGAACCTGAATACAAAGAGTATAAGGCTCCACAAAATAATAAGTCACTCTATAGTAATAATCAAAACTTACAAAATAGGATGCAAAACTACCCCTACGGTACCCAATTCAAAGATGGTAAGCCTATTGCTCCATTAAGGAAAGACAAACCTTAGAATAGGACTCCTTATCCATTACACAAAAATACTATTCACATGTGCAATGATGAATTTTGGTGTGAAGCCTGTGAGGCACCACACAATCCTGATTTTTGCATTGTTTCCTTAGATTTAAAAGCAAATGAGGAGCAAGAAAAGGATGAATATGATTCATGTGATTATAGTATGAATAATGCATATTATTTTCATGATATGGATTCTGATGAAGAAATTGAAAATCATGACATATATGGCTCGCAAGGAAGAATAGAAGTTCATCAACAATAAATCTTGTCAGATAGTGAAGAAGAAGAAAGGGATGATCACATAAGGTGTTATGCCCAAAATAGTTAGGATCCCTAGTAGTGAGAAAAGCCTCTGACAAGGAAAAGCTAGAATCATTGCTGATTTGGTAAACACAGCTAGAAACAATTATCACCTGAGAAACAGAGTGGTGGGTAATGTTGGTAGTCAGCCATCAGACATCTTCATAAAAGAAAAGAAAATAGATGCCAAATATGTACCTAAAAAAGATGGACCTAGGGAAAATGTAAATATACCTAAGGTAAAAATAGTAAACAAAGCTAATGAACAAAATTATATACATGTAGAAAAGGCTAAAGAGCCAGAAGCAAGTCCTTCTTCCCCTAAAGTGGAAAATAAGAAATCTAGGAGGGAAGAACCTATTGTGAATATTCAGATAAAAGAGAATAATATCATTGTAGAAAAGCCTAAAACCTCTGATGTAAAGTATACTCCAGTAGATATGGGACAGTGATTATCTCATATGTCTGTAAAGGTCCCATTTATTGAGATGATGAGAATAAAATAACACAAAGATAAAGTTCTTTCAGTATTGAATAATGTATCACTGATAAAACCTCATAAAACAAAGCATATTAAGAAGAAATTTAACAAGGGAAAGGAACCTGAGGGGATGATTTTTGAGATCCCTCAAATTTACTTAAACACAAACACTTCTGCAGGGGTTGTTGACCCCTTTTTCTTAACATTGGTTATAAATGGAAAGATGCTAAAAAAATGTATGATAGACTCAGGAGCATCTAATGCAGTTATGCCTGCAGAAATTATGAGATCCATGGGTTTACAAGTAGATACTCCTCATGGGAGGTGTCAAGTAATGGACTCAAGAGAAATCCCTTTTGTTGGAACTATTGAAGCCCTATCCTACAAATTAGCCATGTGCCTAGATACAGTGTTGACTATGAGTGTACTGGTGGTTGACATACCACCACATTATGGCATGTTGTTGTCTAGAAAATGGAGTGCTTCAATGGGTGGCAGTGTTCAGTGTGACTTATCATATGCCACTTTCAATATAGCTAGTAATAATTTAAAGGTATATAGAGAGGGAAGAACACCTCACATGATAGAATCACATGAGGATACAAATATTAATTATTGTGTTGACATTGACGTGGAAAATTTTAGAATCAAAAGGAGTACTCACCAGTGTGAAAATGTTTATCCTTTGGTGAAGGAGTTATCTATACAAAGTGATGGTTTGTGGAAAATGTACTTTGATGGATCTTGTTCAAAAGAAGGATCAAGAGCTGGAGTTCTACTCATATTTCCATCAGGTACCACATTAAAATATTCTTTTCTGTTATCTTTTCAGTGTACAAATAATACAAAAGAATATGAAGCTTTGTTTCTAGGGCTATAAATTGCTGCTAAACATGGTATAAAATGTTTAAAAGTCTATGGTGACTCAGAGTTAGTAGTAGCCCAAGTAAGGTCCAAATATGTTGTAAAGAATGATAGATTAAAAATGTATAGACATGCTATTTGGGACCAAATAGAATTCTTTCATGCCTTTAATATAAATTGGATAGAAAGGTCTAGAAACATTATGGAAGATTTCTTTGCCAATGTGGCTTTGAAATCTAATGATATGACCTTAAATGGGGTATCAATAGTGGAAATTAAAAGAAGACTAGTTGTCCCAAATAACATTTACAACTTGTAAGTGTTTGAGGATGACCAAGATATCCTTAGATTTCTTCAGTGCCTTGATCATTATGAGGACCATTGTATAGATTGCAATAATTTTCCTGAGGTCATTAATGGTAAGGATTATGTACTGGGGGATGAGGTTTTCCAACTCAGTTCTAACCAGATTCCTAAGGGATTGATAGAACTTGAGGCATCATTTACTGATCAGAATGAACATATAGTAAGGGTAAGAAATGCAAAAATTGAGGATCTAGAGGAGATAAATTTGGGTTCACAGACCACTCCTCAAATAGTTTATATTGGAAAAGAATTAGACTCTCATGTTAGAACCAACCTGATAAAACTACTAAGAAAACATAAGCATGTTTTTGCTTGGTAATATGAAGTTCTTAAAGCTTACAGGGAGGATATTTTCCAACATGAAATCCCACTCAAAGAAGATATGAAACCATTCAGACAAGAGACCTATTAATCCTCTATTGGCTCCTAAGATGCAATAGGAGTTGATGAAGTTAAAAGATGCTAGAATTATTCAGCCTATCAGACACTCGACTTGGGTCTCAAACCTAGTACCAGTAAGAAATAAGAATGGTGATATAAGACTGTGTGTAGATTTCAGAAACTTGAATATTGCTTCCCTAAAAGATAACTATTCTCTACCAAAAATGGAAGCAATGCTGCATAAGGTAACTTCTTGTGAGCTGTTGTCAATGATGGATGGATTTTTAGGCTACAACCAGGTACTTGTGAAAGAATCAGAGCAATTCAAGACTATTTTTACTGCTCCATGGGGAACCTATGTCTATGTTAGAATGCCCTTTGGATTAATAAATGCAGGAGAGACTTTCTAGAGAGCCATGGATGTGGCATTTAAGGAATTTATTGATCTATTTATGGTTATTTATCAAGATGATTTGACTACATATTCTAAAAAAGAAGGGGATCACTGTGAGCATCTAGAGAAATTTTTTAATAAGGCTTTAGAATATGGTGTTTCACTAAACCCTAGAAAATGTCATTTTTTAGTTACAAAAGGACAGTTATTGGGACATATAGTGTCCAAAGATGGAGTTAGGTTAGACCCTGAGAGAATAGAGGCTATCCAAAAGGTCATTGTTCCTAAAAAATTAAAAGGAGTACAATCTTTCTTAGGAAAGATAAATTTTGTCAGAAGATTCATAGCTAATTTGCATAAATTGTCAAACCAATTATCAAATTGCTAAAGAAAGATGCAAGATTTCAATGGAATGAGGAAGCTCAAGTAGCATTTGAGAGAATAAAGAAAGTAGTACAAGAAGCACCTGTTTTGAAATCACCAGATTATAGTAAGCCCTTTTCTTTATTTTCATTTGCATATTTTCACACAATAGATGTTGTTCATTTATAGAAGGATGAAGAAGGGTTTGAAAATCCAATAGCCTTTTTTAGCAAATCCCTTCAAGTTGTAGAGATGAACTATGAAATGATGGAAAAATAGGCATATGCCCTCGTAAAAGCTGTAAAATATTTTAGACCATACTTAGTTTGTGCTAAGGTGCTTGCATATGTGCCTCATTCAGTAGTGAAAGACATTCTTACCCAATCAGAAGTAACTAGTAAGAGATGTAAGTGGATTAACTAAATCCAAGAATTCAACTTAGAAATCCACATTAAAAAATTGGTAAGAGGTCAAGGTTTGGAAAAACTTATGACAGAGGAGAACTTGGATTTAGTATAGGTAAATAATATAGAGATACATGATCAGACAATTAAAAGTATAGAGAAACAACCATTTTATGTTGATATTGTATATTTCTTAAAGAATGCCAAGTGTCCTAATGCTATGACAAATAACCAAAAAAGAAGTCTCAGATTATAGGCTCATAGATACACCTTAGTGTTGAAAATACAATAATGGGAAAGCAAGATACTGAGAGGGGGGGTGAATCAAATCTTCAAATTTAAACACTTAAAATAAACTGATCCACATTCATACATATATGAATCTAATGTACTCTCAGATAACATCCACACAATGAAATAAATAACACAATAACTTGGTAACCCAGAAACTCAAATAGGTGAAACTGGGGTGGGGATGACACCCAAAAAATTCTCCACTACTGCAGTAATAAAGTGTGCCTGTTAAGGCTACAAATGTTGATTACAAAAATCTAATCTACCTTGTTAAAGGTCTGCCCGATTAAGAGCTAAAGATCATTACAATATACCCTGTTAAAGGATTTCAACTTACAATAAAGTAAGCACTCTGTTAGGAGATAAAGAAAGGTCTTCTAGAACCACTCTGTTAAGAGATTTTCACCTGATACAATGATTAGAATGTCTCAAGTATTGATCCTTCATTATGCACTCTGATGCTGATGATTGATCTCCTCTTTCCAGTACCTTCTATGATCTCATAATCTGATATAATCTTTACTCTATTGTGAAGACATTATTTTGCCATTAGTATACTCAGAAGAAAAACACAATTAGAAAGCATTACTGACAGACTGCAGGCATCACCGGTGGAACACAAGCAGTACTGGTGAATTGAAAGCATACCCAATAGTACAAAGAATTTTGAGAAAAATGCTAAGTACAAATGCGACAAGCTTCATCAACGAACACAAGCTTTACCGACGAACACAAGCATTACCAACGAACACAAGCATTACCGACAACACAGTTTCCAGAATCAACCTAACAAGAACAGACAAGCATACCCGATGACATGTTTAGAGAAAGGAACACCGACGATCAAGAAAATCAACCATCAGAACCAACAGACAGATCAAGAACTCGCAAATTGTGGATTTGAGTTTTACACGTCGATTAAAGCAATGTAAATCTATTTATAGAGTTTTATTTTTGTTTTAAGTTAGATTAGATGGTCATGCAAGCTTTATGTAAATGCTTTAAAGCATCCTAATGGATCTAAATCATATCTAACTACAGATCAAGATCAAGTTGTATATCTTGAATCTAGAGTTAACGTGTAAATGCATGAATCAAGAATTGAGCCTAGATTAGTATAAATAGATGTTTGTACTCAATTTTGAAATAGATATGAATTCTTAATTGATAGCCATGAAGAGCATCTAAGGAGTAGAAGGTAGAATTCATGCAAAGATCAGAAATAGAGTACATCATTTATCAAGAACACACAGAGGCTACCGACGAGCAGATAAAGGTAATACTCAATCATGAAAGGATGATTAACATTATTTTTGAAGCTTAATAGGATCTGTTATCAGAAATTAAAGATTGCATTTATCTTCAGATCAAATAATTATGTAGTTGCATTCTAACAAGTGCATCACATCTAAAATCCTTTTGTAGAAGGGGACTTAACCGTCCTTTTTAAATCTCTTAACAGAGTGCACACTTAACAGTGTTGCTAAAGCTTCAAATGAAGTAGATCTTAACAGGTCTCCATTGTAATACTCCTAACAGGGTAGGTCATCAGAACTGACCAAATTGTAAGCCTTAACTAGCTCTTCTTATCTGTAGATAGTGAAGTTTATGGGTAACAATCCCCACCGCAGTTTTTACTTCCTTAACAGGAGTTTTCTACGATACCATATCTTGTGTTATGTGTTATCAAATTTCATGTATGTTTCTTTTACAAGTTATACATCAAATGGAATATATGATATGATTTGATATACATAAAGAAAGGTGAACAAATAGAGAAGTTGTTTTACAAATTGAGGACTAAGGGTTAATGGGCTAACCAAGAAAAGTTTTAGAGGTACTGATTCACCCCTCCCCTCTCAGTACATCATCTCAATACAATTCCAACAATTGGTATTAGAGCCGAGTCTCTCTTTTTCTGAAAAAGCTTAAAGACTTGAGAGAAAAGATTAGAGCTACAGACAAGTTTAGACTGGACATGACTATTGAGAATGAGCAGTTACAGATGCAAATAAACTTTGAGCAGTATAAGGAGGCAAAGATAAAGCTAAGAAAACTTCTTGATGAAAGACAAATTATGGCAACCAGGTTGAATG
>MU224186.1:641205-664978 GCA_018584345.1 Thuja plicata
GAGTTAGGGCATCAGAGAGTCTAAACTAGAGAAATAGAACTAAAACTAGAACTTTGCTGAAGGTAAACTACTGCTAACTGATACTATGTAACTTGCATGGATTCTTAAACCCATTTACAATCCATTTGCTCATGCAAAGAGGGAAAAATCTGCCAGAGAAGAGAGAGAGAGAGAGAGGAGAATTCCTTTTGTGAACTGGGAGTCTTCTTCTTGACCTTGGTGGATGCTTCTTGGTTTCTTCACCTAGGCTGTTTCTGATGGTGGGAACTGATAGGAGACCCTTAGTTCCTCTGAAATGAACTCAAGTTGTCTATTGATCTGATCTGGAGTCGAACTAGTGTTGAGAAAAGTGACCTTGCTGAAAACACCCAGTTGTTTCGTACCCGGACCTCTACCCTGAAACTTTAATGTCTTCAAAATTTCCTAGGTGCTCTTTAAAATCTTCCAACTCGGAGGTCCAAAAGTTTGGACTTGTCGTGGGCCGAAAGGCCGAAAAAATCTAAGGAGGCCGAAAGGCTGAATTCTTCGAAGGCTGAAAGGCCGAAAAATATTCTTTGCTGCATGGGCCGAAAGGCTAAAAAGTCAGAGGCAGAAAGGCCGAAAAATATTGCCTTGGTGAATTTTGACCAAGTGTAAAAAATATTGCCCGGTCTATCTGGTATTTGAATCCTGGAGCTTTATCCAGTGAAGACTTTTGTGTGAGCTTCCCGGAGCCTCTGCACTATCTCTTGGACTTCCTCAAAATTGATCTCTTTTATTTTTACTTTTGAGACCCTTTGTTCTTGCTTCTCTCTGAAGATAGTCAATTCAAAAGCAAAGAACGTGATCTCATCTTCATGTTGTGCCATCCTGTGTATTTTGTTCTTCATGTAGAACAGTTGTTGCAAGGCCTCCTTGGTATTGACTCTGGCCAAAATGTCCCTGAACTGTTGGACCACTTCCTTGGAGGGATGTAGAGCCCGTTGGCTTTTGTCTTGGTAAACGCTAAGGTCAACCCCTATGAAGAAGGTATCTATATCTGAGACCCATTTTATTACCTCTTCCCACTTTTCTTCTACAAGGGCCTAATGTTTCTTGTAGGCCTTTATTATTTTGGCCATTTGCTTGGTCCAAGTCTCAAATTTATCTAGCTCTTTTCCCTCATAGACTTTGACCAAAATTTGGTAGCGTTTCTTTCTAATTACCTCCAAATCCTGGAGAGCTGCCTACCACTTAGCTACCTCGGCATCCATCCCCCTGTCATCTTCCACCAAGTTGATGAGTGAATTAACCTCAACCAAAATGGTCCTGTATGGCCTGAATATTGATGGGATTACCTTCTCTTTAAACTGTTTGAAGTCATTTATCCAATTGGCACTCGCTAGATGAAAGAGGGGGTTAATCTTGCCAGCAAATCTGGTGTAGCCCTTTTATCAATCATGGATTGTAATGAATCCTTTGAACAATTTGGGTCAATGGGACCCACCATCTTTTGGATGAACCCTTTCAATGCTTCATTCTAGTCTGTTAAAGCCTTGATGGTTTCTTCATATTTATTCATGAATCCCAGAGCATGCTTGAGTCCCAAAGCTGCTAATGTTTTGTTCCCTTCTCTGGTTGGTTCCCCCAAGTCCACCTCTTTGAATGTATAGTCTCCTGAAGAACCTGTAGTTTGAGAGGTGCTCAGGGGTGGGATAGCTATTTGTGTTGTCCACCGACCCTTAGGGTCTTGGGTTACATATGACATAGTTTTAGCAGGCACGCTCATGTCTGCATGGTGGAAAGCTTGCTTGACAGCAGTTATACTTGTATCTTCTCCGTCCAGTTCACTTGTGTAGGTTATTTTCTGAGGTTGTATCTCCTTGGTAAACCAAGTAGGTTTACCGGAGGCAGTTATTGGCTCATATGGTGCCATATGGAGAATTGAGGTCAAGCCTTGTTGCCCTGGAGCTATTCCCTATTCTGATTACATCTCTACCTCTCTTCCTTGTCCATATTCTCCTTCTTCCATTCTATCCCCTTCTGTGTCCTTTTGTGTTTCCTCCTCTTCCTTATATTTCCCACTAACCTCCTTTTCCTTTTCCGGGCTTTTGTTGGCTGATGAATCAATTACCATTTCTGGCTTGAGACCGATCATGGCCTCTAGTGAGGTCTGAAAAGGTGATGTGTCTTTTGTGCCTACTGCTCCTTCAGTTGCCTGAGTGGCACATGTTGAAGGGATTGATATTGGTGGAATAATTATTGGCATGACTATAGTGGGAGGCGAGGAGATGGTGGTAGTAGATGGAGGCAGAGTTGGTGCAAGAGAAGGTGTTGGAGTCGGTAGGGAAGTTGGTGGAGTAAGTATGTGGGGTGGTGGAGTGAAAACATGACTCCCTCTAGCTACATTGTCTATTACTAAACCCTGAGTTACCCCACTATCTTGGGTTTTAGGCCCTGGAGTAGAATCGGGCCCTACTAGTGGAGTAGGAACATTCACTAGAGGATTGGTGAACTGGACCGGTGGAGGAGTAAGGGCTACTTGAGATTGTATGACCGGTGGTGGAGTGAGGGAAACTTGAGGTTGTATGAGTGGTGGTGCCCCAGTGGATGTATCTTGGCCCTGATCCGAAAAGCCTTCAAGTCCTTCAAAATCAAAGAGCATAAATTCATCCGGTCCTAGTGGATCCAAAGGATTATCCTATTCTTTGGGATCCTCTCTATGTTTCTTAGTAGCCTCCTTTTCTCTCCTCTTTTGTAACCTAGTCTTTTGGACTAGGGGCTCACTTGTGTCCTCTTCCTCAGGCTCTTCCTATACAGTTTCCAATTGCGGAGACTCGGAACTCTTCTTCCTCTTATAGGTTTTCTTCTCAATGGTGGGGGAAGATTGGCCAAAGGTGGATGGGGCCTCTCTTGATTGGGGTTGTGACACTCCTGTTGGTGGGTCAATCTGGCCTGTCATTTTGGTTTTCTTAGTCCTAGGATTGGAGCCATATTCCACTGGTCGTTCATGACCATACACCATTCTTGGCTTCTGAGGGGGAGCCTTCTTATATTTAGGAGCTGTTGACTTCTCTCCTCGTTGTTTCTCTACTTTCTTAGAGGGATCCATTAACATTTTTACCGGGATCAGACTCATCCGGTGTGGCTTCTTGATCCAAGATATGGTGGTTTTTATTACGTTCCTTGCCTTGAAGTCTATGTCATCATTCTCATCTTTCTCTACCTCGGTGTTCATGATTGGCCGGTCATACACCTTATCTTGTGTGTAAATGTCTTCTAAGATGTCCTCTGAATCACATTCCCATATTTTCAGGGAAATAGGAACCTTCAACACCTCTTTGGCCAATGCTAGGTTCATTCTGCAGTAATCCCTGATTCTGACTTCATGGTCATCTATATAGTTTATCCAATGATCTTCTAGATGTGGCTCATGTACGTAGAATCTGTCGATGATATGGCTATAAGTACCTATGGGGTCAAAATGAGCTCGCACTGTCTTGTAAACTTGCAAGGGGAAATCATCCCATTCAAAAGAAAGGGACTTGCAAACCTTCATGTCCTGTAGTGTATAGGGTCCCAAAGAGATGGGAAAGTCCCAACAGTGCTTCTTCTTATGCTTGATGTGCTTGTATGCATCTGTGAGCTGCCTGGCCATCTCCAATATGATTATCCAGTCAGATGGATATCTGGGTAGCTTCTTTGGTTGTATGGTTGACCCAACTATCTGAATGTACGTGAATGTCTTGAACTGGATGAAATAGGCCCCAATGGCCCTCACCTTAGTAGCAGCTTCTTCTGACATTCTTTTAGCAAAGTCACCCTCAATAGATCGGATGACTACGAAAATGAAAGTGTCATTGACTATTCGGTAATTAGGGGAATCCTCTGACATGTTTGCTCCTTTTACCAACTACGGGTATACAAGATGGGGCCATGCATTTGGATCATTCAGGCTTTCCCTCTTGGTGAGGCCGGGATAATTTGCCCGTGCAGCTAGTACATACATTATGTAAGTGCTCATGTAGAATTTTGGGTTATGTTTCACTGTTGTCAACTGCTCATCCAGGTTATCACTAATAATAGTGCCTGAGTCGAATCTTGCCTTTTGTTCCCTGATCCTCTCTATCATTAGGATCATCCAGTGCTCAAGTTGGGTGGACTGGGGTAACCCATACACCTAGCTTATCATTGTTATAGATGCCTGGATATCATCTCTCATATAACCCCTCTGGAGGTCTATCTTATCCAGTCTATTCTTCAGAACTGGTTGCTTCAGGTATTCCTTATTCATCATCTTGTTTACTATTTTCTCCCTGTTACCAAACCATTTGTTCCCCTTTTCAATGTAGAAATCATAGAACTTATCTATCCCTTTGTGGAGGTGAAAGACATCCTCAATGACATCCGGCCTGATGTCCAATACAACCTGATCTTCCAAGTTTACCACCACACTTTTGTCTGAATCATAGTGGTGAGCTAGGGTGATGATCAATTCTGAAGATGTAATAGCCATGGGGTGTGCAGCTGCATTTACCAGCCTGGATAGGACTAATGACGTACAGTCCTTAGATCTGTTTGCTGATTGGGAGCACTGGGTTAGGAATTCATTCCAATCCACATTCCCGATGTTGGTATCAGTTATCTCGCTGTGTTTTTTCCCCACTTTTGAGCTAGGGGGATTCCCGTTGTATTGAAACTTCATTGGGGATACTATCTTTAGTTCAGTCATTCCTGCAGGAAAAGACAACTATCAGTAGCTTATTGAACAGAAAAAAATCAATTTAAACTATGAAAGCAAGTAAAGAGAGCTAAAAAATAGCTAAAGTGCAAGCTTTCACACTTTCGGACCTTTCGGGGGTTTCGGACACCGAAAACTAAATCGGAGACCAAAAATTCTGAAAGTACGAACAGGCAAAATGGTAAAGCCAAGGCCATTGGAGGTTTCAGAGTTTCGGACACCGAACTAGGAGGGGTTTGCTCAAGAATGCCGAATCATCCAGACATGGTGAGGAGCTTGGATGGACTGATTGGAGGTTTCGTTTGTTTGGCTTTTAATACTTTTAGACCTTTCAGACATTCGAAAGGCTGAAACATCCAAAATGGCACTTGGCGAGGATGAGATCTAGTTTTCAGCCTTTTGGAGGCCTAAAACCCGTGGTAAGTGCTGCGAATGACAAAAATGTAAAAACCTAAACCTAGACCCAATGACACAAGAAAAACCAAAGGGCCAACAGGGAGGGATGTCCCTGTCAACACATGATGACATAGAAGCCCCAAAGGGCATCAAAACAAAGTGCCCTAGGCTGGACAGGCACTAGGGACACCGAAAAGACCCTAAACCTAGGGAAAACCAAAAGTGCTAAACAAAGAAGAGCAGAGGAAACCTACCTCGATCGACCGAGTGAAGGGAGGGCAACCAAGTGATGACATGAAGGTGGACAGCAAGGAGGAGTAGATGAAACACGAGTGAGAGCACAAACCAAAAAATGCAAAGTGATGAAATAAAGGAGGCTACCCCTTTTATAACCGGCAGGCTAACATCAACTGGTTTGGGGTTTCAGAGACCGAATCACTGAAAACCTGGACAAGGACTAAGAACCTTTCGGCCTTTCGGTGATTTCAGACTCTGAAATCACTGAAAGGTCAGGTTTTTGGCCTTTCGGCCCGTTCGATATTTTGGAGGACCTAAGTCCTCCGAAAGGCCGAAAGGGCTGAAATATCAAGTTTTCAGCCTTTTGGCCATTCTGGTATTTTGGAGGACTTAAGTCCTCCGAAAGTCCAAAAGGGTCAAAAGGCCAAAAAATGGTTCTTCCTGATCTTTCTTTGGTTTTAGTAATCTTTTTTCAGTGGCTGATTAGATCTCTGCGAGGGGCAGACACGATGAAAGGGAAAAAAGGAAACAGAATCTAGAGGGGGGTCCCCATGGTCAGAGGACCTAAAATGGGGTGTGTGTTATGGAGCCACAACAGTGACCTTGGCTTCACGAGCTTCACTACTGCATGGTTCAGACTTCTTAACCCATGTCTTGTTCATCTCTTCCCTTATTTTCTCAATTGTAGGAGCAAGTACCCTAGTCTTGCAATCTTTCCTTGTATGACCAATTTTCAAACAACTGTGACAAACTAGCCTTTCATTCATCCAACTTTTAGACTTACCTCCTAAGTGTGTCCTTATGTAGTTTTCTGGAACATGTCCATACTCACCACAGTAATGACAACTATGCCATGTGTTGTAATCCCAATTGTGAGTATTATCTTTTCTTGGTGATTTCTCTTGTACCTTTGATGTCCACTGTTGTTTACCTTTTGATTTGCAACCTTGTGCTCTGTGACCATATTTGTGATAGTTATAGCAATTACCATTGAGTCTAGGTGCTTTTCTTGCCTTTGTCTTACATTCACGTGCTTGATGACCAAACTTATTAGAGTTAAAGCAATAAACATTAAAATTAGTTTTTGGATTGGACATACCATTCTTGCTTTGGAAAATGTTTGTTGTATGACCTGGTTTCCCACAGTGGTGGCAAACAAGTTTGTTGTTTCTTGGCTTAGCATACCTTCTTTCACCTGTCTTAGATGATTCTCCTTCTTCAGTGGTTGTATGTTGTTCAGTGTGACCTAATCTAGAATAATCTTTAGGTCTTCTTGATTCTTCCACCAGTTGTTCAAAGTAGCTCATAGCAGCACTCAGATCATTCACTCTATTATTAATTTCTTTCTCAGATCTCAATTCATCTTTCAATTGACTGTTCTTAGATCTAAGATTAGCAATCTCCAAGTATTTCCTGCTGATCTCCTGATTCATAAGTAGTAGTTGATTTGCCATGTCTACTTGATTGACTGTCATTATTTATACATCATGTGTTCTTTCATCAAGTCTGGTAGTCATCATTCTCTTGTCTTCTTCTACCATAACCTTGTCATCTTCAGCTTTCTTTTTCTATTCAACAACTTCACACATTCTTATCGATTGGGCTTCTTGTTCCTTTTTTAGGTTTTTAACTTCTTCACATAGTACACTATTATTTTCCAGTAGATCTACAATTGTTGCATCGCTCTCAGTAGAATCTCCATTCTAAAATAGATTTGTGGTATCCTCTTCCTGATAATGAGTGTCATTCATTAGTTTGGCCAGATCCTTCCTTGTAGTCAAGGACTTCTTTAATTCCTGTCTTGCAGTCTCAAGTTGTTGTAGTGCTAGCTGAATATCAACCTTTTGATTCTCAATGACTTTACCCATCTTGTAGATCTCCATCTCAAGATCTGTATTCTCAAGCTGATTATAACCTTTTAGAGAACTAAGCTCTGATACCAATTGTTAGAAATACAATAATGAGAAAGCAAGCTATTGAGAGGGGGGGTGAATCAGATCTTCAAATTTAAACACTTAAAACAAACTGATCCACATTCATACATATATGAATATAATGTAATCTTAGATAGCATCCACACAATGAAATAAATAACACATAACTCAATAACTTGGTAACCCAGAAACCCAAATAGGTAAAACTAGGGTGGGGATGACACCCACAAAATTTTCCACTACTGTAGTAATAAAGTGTGCCTGTTAAGGCTACAAATGTTGATTACAAAAATGTAATCTACCTTGTTAAAGGTCTGCCTGGTTAAGAGCTAAAGATCATTACAATCTACCTTGTTAAAGGACTTCACCTTACAATAAAGTAAGCACTCTATTAGGAGATAAAGAAAGGTCTACTAGAACCACTCTATTAAGAGATTTTCACCTTATACAATGATTAGAATGTCTCAAGTATTGATCCTTTGTTATGCACTCTGATGCTGATGATGGATCTCCTCTTTTCAGTACCTTCTATGATCTCATAATTTGACATAATCTTTACTCTGTTGTTCACTGTGTTGTCACTCTGCTTGATCTTTGCTTCTAAACAAAATAACACTCTGTGCATTCTACTTCTGAAAATGCAGTCACCACACTTTATCTTCTCTTCTTACACACACTTACAAAATAGGGTTTAGAATCAATCTTAATATATCTGTTCAAGTCTCATAGCAAGATCTAGATAAACGATCAAGATCTAATACCCATACCTTGATGGTATTACAATTAATGTTCATGCATAGGATAAACCAATTAAATGCATAACTAACTCTGTATAACAATATTAAATGCATACATAAGTCAGCCCAAAAAGCTTATACAAGTCAGCCAGATCACTTATCGTCGAAGTTTGAATCATTTTAGACATGTAAACAAAACTTTTTCTACTCGAAACTTGACTTCTCTATCGCTTGGCACTTAACATCTCTATGTTCTTCTCAGCTCGGCAATGTAACTTAGCTTGGCAATGTTGCTCAGCCTTGCATAGTTTTAGCTCGGCCACAGTGATAGCCAACTTAAGCTGCCTAAGTGAATGACTAAGTGTTGGTCACTAATCATCAACAAAACTTAGAGATTAACACTTAGTACAAGGAGATTTCTATTGGAAGGATAGAAATGGTGTGTTATTGTTATGTCTAGATCAAAGCCAATATGAGAAGATGTTAAATGAGATGCATGTTGGGGTATGTGGAGGTCATGTTTCTGCCAAGACTATTGCCCATAAAATTCTAAGGGCTGGATATTTTTGGCCCAAATTTTTCGAAGATACACATCCATTTGTTAGGAGGTGTGATCCATGTCAAAGATTCACAAATAAGTTAAAATTTTCAGGAGCCCTGTTACTGAACCCTGTGAATGCTGGAGATCCTATTTCTATGTGGGGAATTGATTTTATAGGGGAATTTTTAGAAAAATCCAGTGGTGGAGACAGTTGGATACTTGTAGCCACAATTTTTTTTACAAAATGGATTGAAGCTATTGAACCACCTCACAATAGGTACTTAGTAATCGTTCCCAAAGCCTCTCTTAGGAATAGTTTATTCAATCTAAGGATCACTTCTCCCACCATGAGGTGCATTTAGTTTTTCAACCTAGGGACATATACTTGAAATGGTACGGCACAGTATGTGCAGTAAGTTCCTTAAAGAGTCACTCTACCTATGCTGCAAGAAAGTAAAATACATGAAAGGAATCTATACTAGGGCTGTAGGAAGGGAAAAACACTTACTTCTTACTAAAATGAATGCTACAAATTGCAAGCTCTACCTAAACCTAGTCTTTCAACCTAGAGCATTCACTATAACTATCATTGCAGGTGCTGCAGGAACATTCACAAAGTACAATGTTGCAGGAAGAAACTGTAATCTTATATCTAGAATGCTAGAAATGTAGAAAGTAAATATATTCTACTTCTAATCTAATCCACCTACCAAGTGGGCCCCCTTGGTCAGCTTCTGCTAATCTATGAACATAGAATATGAACCAAAAGTTACTTCATTATCTTTCAAAACTGATTACATGAGAGTGATACATAAAACTGGAAAAAAATGAACTTGTTGTGCAAGATACAACATAACAATGTATTCCAAAAATCTCTGAACTTACAAACTATCAATCTCATCCATATAAATAGAGGATTGACTTCTTTATTCTACAACAGAAAAAAAGGAACCAACTAACTAAAACCATGTCAAAAAGAAAGAAAACAGGAAACGCAACTACCCACGACATATGCAATGAAGTCTAGGCGACCAAGTCATAATGCTGAGATTATGGAGGGAATATAGTAGAGCTACATTCATGCATCTCTGAAAAAATGGCTCCTTATTTGTGGTAGCCATGTCTGCTGATGCCATGATGGCTTATCCGCTTGGAGCTGGTCTTTAACGTCCTCCTTCATTAATGCTTTTGACCACTCCCAGTGACTCCTACTTCTTGGCAGGATTAGTTATCATTCAAAAGATATTCATACAAGTAGCTTATTCAAATTAATCTAGATGTTAGAACACACATTCTGATTATTATATGAAATACTGCAACATATATAATATTGGCATAATATGACATATCTATTCCACCCATGGTTTTAATGGTTCTATCTGTACTTAACATAAGTTCAACTGACTAAAAGTTCACAATTGTTCTGATAATACTTAAAAATAGAGTATAAGGATTAATATAATAGAGACAGTAAAACAGTCTCATCATTTACCCCTTGGCAAGCTGAATGCTTGTCCTCAAGCATTACATCTTTTGGTAGTTTCTCTGAAATCTTTAACCTTTTTTCTCCCTCTCCTTTGGCTTTTGAAAGTGTATTAGAACCCCCTTGTTTTCTCCCAGACATCTACTCTGTGATTTTCCTGCAATCGGTCAAGTCTGTCAGTATTGATGTCATACAGGGGCCAGAGGAGCATTGGTGGCTGCATGGTGAGTGGACACTAGAGTTCCTATCTAGTTTGCCTTCCTAGCTGCATGTATTTTTGTGCTCTTTGAATAGCTACTTGGAGGTTGATAGGACTGTGTGGTTCTAATTTCTTCAATTCCTCAGATAACCTACCCCATCTACTTCTGGCTCCAGCCAAGGCTCTCTGAAAGACAAAATAAGACAAACCATCATATTCTGCATAGACATTTGTACAAATCCTAAAAATTTTCTCTTGTTTCCTCCTTAATTTTTCCATAAGTCAAATTGAGCCAATGTTTGAGGAGTATATTTGGCTTGCTGCTCTCTACTCTTAATGGCAATGGCTCTATTTTCTCCTATTCCCTATAGTTTTCCAACTGTCTATCATAGTTGGCTTCATTATGCATCTAGGACATTAATGCCCTTAGGTGTATATCTCCTATGTTAAGTAGAGGATTCCACTCAGTCTCAGTTGGGATAATGAAGTTGTGCATGTATAGTTCACAAAGTAGATTTTCCTATCATGAGGGAAGAGTCTGGTAAAGGCCATAAAATTCTTGGGCTGACTTGAACTCAGAGTCTATATCTTTAATGGTCATCATTAGCTAGAAAAAGAGGAACTATTTATTCAAACAGATGGTATAAATCCTAGGAGGTGGCCTACATGCAATTATTTGATCAGCCAATTTGAGGGCATGATCCATCTTCTATTTTTTCTTTGCCAATTTCTCTTTCAATTCTGCAATTTCTTCCCCTTGCCCTATTATTACTCTTTTAAGTTTCTTCTTCTCTTCTCCCCATAAATTTATTGTTAAAACATACTTATCATGCAATCCAAAGAGAAGCGTTTGCAAGGTTATTGGGCCATCTTCTGCCTGGTTACTTTGCCTCCTCTATTCCTTCCAAGACTGCTCTAAGAAACTTATTAACCAAGTTCTATTGTAGGGTACTAAGGCAGTTTCTGCATAGGCTGACTGATGGATTACTAAGGCATCCTCCTCTTTAATGTCTGGAATATCCTGATGGATTTCCTGGGGAAATTTTTGGTAAACATCAGGTTCATCTTCATAAGTTTATGTTGAATGCGGTGGAAATTCTGGAACTGCAGACCGATTTGGGGAATCATCTGGAATAGTTTGCAAATTGGGCAATTCATCAAATTTCAAAGGAGAAGCGGGTTGGATTTCAAAGGATTCTCAAGGGAGATATCCTCTCATTATAGGACTCCTTTGCACAGGGGTTTCTACAATTTCTACATCCTTTTTCTTAGTAGCCTTCTTCAGTTTCTTTGCTGTAGGAGTAGCTGCTGCAGGAACCGACTTCCTTTTCTTCCCCTTCAAAGAAGTAGGGGTTTTTGGTTTGGCTACAGGAACTGAAGGTTCTTTCTCTAATT
This sequence comes from Thuja plicata, assembly GCA_018584345.1. Lineage (NCBI taxonomy): Eukaryota > Viridiplantae > Streptophyta > Pinopsida > Cupressales > Cupressaceae > Thuja > Thuja plicata. Next base: position 652,827 of record MU224186.1, read on the forward strand.
TTCATTTTCCTTTGGTTCAGGCAGAAGTAGGTACATTTCTCTCTCATGAGTAGGTAAAGGCACACTTTCTTGAAGATTTACAATTTTTGCCCCTTGGGTATCTTGTTCAACGGTTGGGTCAGTTGGTATTGCATCATCATGGACAATTTGTTCATTAGGGTTAATCTGTGGTTGTAGGGTTTTATGTTGGATAAAATTCAACCATGCCATGGGAGAGGCATCCCTAAGAGATATTTCTATTAACAATTTAATTAGGGCATGGTGGGTGACATAATTCACATTCCCTTTTTGGGTTTCCTCAGCATTAATGCATAGCATATTATACATAAAATTTGGAACATTTATTGGTAGATTATGCCTTACATAACTCAGTAATTTTAAATGATGTGCATGCAAATTGGAAAACCTCCCTTCACATGTAAAATACCTTATAATATGTGTAGCCAACTCATTATATGGAGGAGGGATAGACATCCTTTTGCACCCTTGTTTGTTAATTTCCAATGGAGGGTCGCCTGGTAGGGTAAACTGGGCCCTAGATGATCTAGCATCATACACATTGGGGTAATGTTCCCCAAACATTGGTAACCTAGTAACTTCTACTATCCACTCCTCTATTGTGACCACTGTGAATCCCCACACAGTTGCTTTCCCTTCTTCAAATGTACTCGCAAATTCAGTTGTTGAGACTTCATCAAATTCTATTAACCTTAAGAAGTATCCTAGCCAGCCACATGCATTAAATATTCTTACCACTTCAACATCTTAAAGTAGTATACCATGTACTACCAGCTTGTATCTCTATAACTGGCCTCGCATCTGTGCTTTCCAATTTCAATTTGTCTGCCCTTTATGCCCTATTCCTTGAATTTCAGACTACTCATTTTTGAAAAATTATGGGCTTCCTTCTGAATTCCTCTTCTATCCTTAGCATGAACAATGGTGATGTATTTTAATGAGAGAAATTATAGTCTTTATTGCGGGTTGCCACATAACTTAATTATAAGTCACATCAAGTATTACAATCATGGAGGATTTGGGAATAAAAGTACGACAGTTGTGCGATATCGCAATGGAACTTTAATGAGACAAAGGCTAAGTACAGATTTGAGGTGACATCAAATATTTTAGGCGTAAATAGAAATGACAATTTGGAATTAATACACTTCCCTCCCCCCTATGAAACATTGACAAGTGTCCACACTTGGCATACTTGGCACGAGGAATGGAGCTGGCTTAATGCCATAATGATATATTTATTGCAGTATTAGATATAATCATCAAAATCTATGCACTAAAAATGGAAAATGTTGAAAAGCTTGTACCTATCATTTGATCTGTGCACATGCCAAAAAAAGGTGGCTAGAGTGGAATGAAAGTGGCAGCGGTTTGCGTCAGCCTACTCGGCTCAAAGGAAAATTCTGATGACATAGAGGGTGGGTGGGTGGTAGATAAAGAAATGAGATGAGTTGGAAAGAGGAAGTAGAAAGTGAATGGAGGAATGAACTTCATGTAAACACAAAGTTGTTATTATGGACATGCTTCAATGGTATTCTATTGAAGAGATGCAAGAAGAAGGTTTTCACCCTCTGCTGCAGGAAGTGTTACATGTTGCTCATTAGAAATTTGTTGTTGGAATTGCTGCAGGAAGTCTTCTTTTGTTTGAGGTTGGTGATACAACTTTAGCCGATGTCCATTGACCAATAGTTTGAAATGCACTAGGTCAATTGTGGTCAACTGGATGGCTCCATTGGTGAAGACATGGCTTATTTCATATGGCCCCAGCCATCTTGTCTGCAAATTGCCTGGTATTTCTTTGAATCTTGAATCGTATAGCAATGCCCAATCGCCAACTTGAAAATTTTTGTTCTTAATATGTGAGTCATGTCATTTCTTCCTTTTTTCTGGACTATCTCAGTTCTCTCTAGTGCATATTTGCACATTACTTGATCAGGTCCAGTGTAAAATAGTATGTTATCTATCCAAGAGAAATTAAAGCTTTTCTCGACCAACAATGTCCTATCTTTGTAAGAAAAATGTGTTGGCATTTTGTTAGCTACAAGGTAATTAGCTATGTGTACATACCATGGACTTTGGATAGCAATATGAAACAAATCCTCATCTAGAAATGTATCCTCTATCAAAGTAGTATCTTCTTTAGTATGGTGGATTCTTGATAGATAATCAGCTACTACATTTGCCTTGCCAGGCTAGTCCACTATAGTAATGTCGAATTCCAGCAAAAGAAGAAGTCATCTTGCTAACCTGCCTGTGATGGCAGGTTTGTTCATGAGATATTTTATTGCTGCATGGTTAGTATGAACAAAAATAGGATAGCCAGTTATGTAATGACCGAATTTGTTCAGCGAATAAACTACTACTATTAATTCCTTCTCGGTTACTATATAGTTTAACTCTGGTCCATGGAGGCTTTTACTAATGTATTAAATTGCATTCTCTAGGTTATTAGACTTTTGTCCTAGGATAGCTCCTATTGCATAGTCTAAAGCATTTGTATGAATGTGAAATGGCAAGTCCAATCACGACCCCTAAGTATGGGTGCAGTGGTCAACAATTTCTTAAGTTGCAAGAAGGATTCATTACATTCCTTTGTCCAATTGAATTTGGCCTCTTTGGTAAGCAAAGTATACAAAGGACTAGCTATTTGACTAAGATTTTGGATAAACCTCCTATAGTAGCCAGCATGTCCTAGGAAAGACCTAACATATTTCTGCTTTATAGGAATAGGTAATGTAATAATTACCTCTATTTTCACAGGATCTACCTAGATTCCAGCTTTGGAGATAAAATGTCCCAACACTACACCTTCCTGCATCATCATGAAGCATTTCTCACTGTTGAGAGACAAGTTGTGTTCCTGACATCTGATTAATACCCTTTCCAAACTCTTCAGGTCTTCCTCAAAGGTGACACCAAATGTAGTAAAGTCATCCATATATATCTCCATACAATCATGTGATATGTCAGCAAAGATGCTAATTACAGCTCTCTAAAACGTAGCTGGTGCATTACATAGGCCAAATGGTAATACATAATAAGCATATGTTCCCCAAGGGCATGTGAATGTAGTCTTCTCCTGATCTTTGGCAGCAATGTTGATCTGGTTGTAACCACTGTATCCATCCAAAAAGGAGAAATATTTCTTACCAGCCAGAGTGTCCAGGACTTGATCAATCAAGGGTAAAGGAAAATGATCCCTCTTCGTGGCATTATTCAACTCTCTGTAATCCACACATATTCACCATTTCCCTCCTTTCTTAGGTACAATGACCAAACATGATACCCACTTTCTATCTGAGATTGGATAGATGAAACTAGCATCTAATAATTTTTGTAATTCACTTTTGACTATTTCTCTTAATGCTGGATGTATCCCTCTTTCAGGCTAACGGAGTGGTAAGATGCCATCATTAATGTAGATCCTATGGGTGCAGAGTTTGGAGTTCAAACCTAGCATATCTCCATAATCCCAAGCAAAGGCTTTCTCATGCTTATGTAAGATCTTTGTTAATAATGCCAATTGTGGGGGTGGCAACTTGTTGTTCACATGGAGATTGTGACCTGGGGAAATTTCCACACTAGTTGTTAGCTCTACCATTGACATCTCATGTACTGGGCTTGTATCTACTTCACATGGTAATAATTGGCTAATTATCTCAGGGCTTGCTAGAAAGACACAGTCCTCATATGTACATAGCTGTAGAATAGAACTTTCAAAAACATCTTTTGCTACTATACACTCATTGGTAAGAATACATTGTATTACATCATCTTCCTCTTGCATTCTCATAAAAGATTGTCTATGCATCATCATAAGATAGGCACCAGAGTTGACTTCTTCTCCCTCATCCCCTAGTTCTAGCCAAATAGGATCTCTCAAGTCTAGCTAAGCCTAGGTAGGACGATAGAGTGCTAGCTTCTTTATTTCCTGTCCATTTGAAATTGTCATACTTCCTGACCTGCAACTAATTTTTGCATCAGTGGTGGCTAACTAAGATCTCCCTAGGATGACTGGATAGCCAGCAAAGTTTACTTTTGGTGATAAGATGAGAAAATCAGCAGGGTATTCCCATGAGTCTAAGGCAACTACCACATCTTCTATAAGACCATCTGGAGTGACTGTTGAACTATCAGCAAGTTGTAACACTGTTGAGTTGTTCTCAAGCCCTCTGTACTTAGTCTATGCATTGTATCTTTAGTCATTACATTTATGGCTGCTCCCAAATCAACTAAAGCATTTTTAATAGATTGCCCATTAATTATCAAATCAACTATTGGACTTCCAGGGTCTGAATACTTGGGTATAACTACCTTTCCCAACATGATATCTGCAAGTTTCCCTATTACATGAACTATTTGAGGGTCCTTCTTTTTCCTTCCTGGCTTTTTAAGGCATGCATCCTTAATAGCTTTTCCATAGATAGGAACATCTTTGATAGCTTGAAATAGAGGTATTTGGATGTGCATATTCTTCAGCTGCTCAAGAATCTCAAACAACATTTCCTCTTGGGATATAGGCTTTTCTATTGTGAGCCTTTGTGGAAAAGGAGGATCAACTGAGATTTCAATGTCAGTTTTGCTGGATTTTTTATTTGGCTAGGTGGTATCTTGCAATGTAGCCTCTGGAAGAGGTGTTGATGCTGTAGGAGTGTCTACAACTTCTGTGATAATAGGATGTTCAGGTGTAGACAGAGTAGTTCCTGACCTTAAGTGGATATCAGACACATCTAGAGCATAGGCATGATACTGATGTGTATCAGTGGTATACATTGGCTGATGTTGTTGCTTGTTTTTTGGATTAGGTTGTGGCTGAGTAGGTAATTGGGTTTGCTTTGGATTAGGACTAGTGGCTGTAGGAGGTGGCATTATTACAGGAGGAGGTACTTGAGGTGGAAATTTTGGAAAAGTAGGATTTTGATTAGGCCACTATGGAGGTCCCCTCCATTGGTTATTTTGTTACCAATTTCCTTGCAATGGTTGCCATTAATTTTGCTGGTTAGGCCACTGGTTATTCCAGGTTGGCTGAGAGTACTGAGGAGGGTTTTGATAATTTTGTTTTTTCCATTGACTATTGTAAGGATTTGAAAATTGTAATGGGTCCTGAGGCATACCTTGTCTTGAAGCCCATGGTCGACGTTGAGCAATGAAGAACACTTGCTCATCGTCTCCTTCTATCTTCATGTACTCGATAGGCAAATGTTGATTTTCCAGGTTTGCCACCAGCTTGCATCTGCATTATTTCTTTTGTTTACGGTAATGAGGACAGTACTCAACTAACTACAATTCAACATCTACATGTTTCTTCTTAGCAGTCAAGGTGTTGATATGTGTAGCAACATCATTAATGATGTCTTGCTTGAAATCTGCTAGCAAATTAGATATCTCCAACTTAGAAATGCCTGAACTACTCCCTTTAATGATTGTAGACCGATATCCTCTGCTTTTCTTCCTAGTTGATCTGGAGTAGTTGAGACAAATTTTCTTGAGGTTATCTCAAGAAGATTGGGATATGTCCCCACCAGCCATGAGGTCCAATGCTTCCAAACAACTATCGTTCACTCCTCTCAAGAAGACTATTTTCTGTGAATCCTCCGCCATAACATGTTGAGGATTCTTCTACATGGTGTATAAAAAATGTGAAAAATAGTCCTCCAAAGTTTCATCCTCCTTCTGTGACATTCTAAAAATGTCATCTCCCCTCGGGTCACTCCCCTTGCAATATTATTTGTATTTCTACAGAAACAGAGTCTGCATTTCATCCCATATTCCTGTTGCATTTATTCCTAAGCCCATGAACCATCATAAGGCCCACTCCTTTAGTGTTTCTGGAAATAACTTGAGTTTATGGGCATCGGTGTTATAGTCAAAGCTATGATAGAGGATGTCAAACTTGAACAAAAAGGTGTCAGAATCTTCAGTTATCAACCCATAAAACTTTGGAAGTGCAACAGAGGGTATATTTTTGAGATTGGCATTGTTTATAAGTCTCGGTAGAGGAAATGGGAAAGTAGGTTGAGCCATTACTGGAGGTATTGGGAGTTGGTGTTGCTAGTGGAAAGGAATATTAGTGACAAGATTGTTAACATTAGGTGTGTTTGGGTCTGAATTATCAAGAAAGCTAACCAAGATTTTAGCAAACAGCCAAAGACCACTTATGTCTAAAGGTTTTGCTTCAGAAGATGCTGCAAGAAACTCGGGACTTGCATCAACAAAAGGTAACTCAACTTCTTCAGCTTGCTCATTCAAATTCGTAGACTCTCCTGGAAGAAATCTTCCATGGTCGTCTCTTCTTCTTCCCCTTTGATGCATGCAAATGAATTCTTTACATTGGTGAAAAAAATTTAGGACCACAAACCATTAAAAATAGAATAAAAAATGACTCAGAAAGTTTCTTAGCTTGACACCATCCCTGGCAGCGGCGCCAAAAATAAACCGCCTCACAATAGGTACATAGTAATCATGCCCAAAGCCTCTCTTAGGATTAGTTTATTCAATCTAAGGATCACTTCTCCCACCATGAGGTGCATTTAGTTTTTCAACCTAGGGATGTATACTTAAAATGGTATGACACAGTATGTGCACTAAGTTCCTTAAAGAGTCACTCTACCTATGCTGCAGTAAAGTAAAATACATGAAAGGAGTCTATACTAGGGCTGCAGGAAGGGAAACACACTTACTTCTTACTAAAATGAATGCTAAAAATTGCAAGCTCTACTTAAACCTACTCTTTCAACCTAGAGCATTCACTATAACTATCCTTGCACGTGTTGTAGGAACATTCATAAAGTACAAGGATGCAGGAAGAAACTGTAATCTTATATCTAGAATGCTGGAAATGCAGAAAGTAAATCTATTCTACTTCTAATCTAATCCACCTACCAAGTGTGCCCCCTTGGTTGGCTTCTGCTAATCTATGAACACTGAATATGAACCAAAAGTTACTTCATTATCTTTCAAAATTGATTACATGAGAGTGATACATAAAACTGGAAAAAAATGAACTTGATGTGCAAGGTATAAAAAAACAATGTATTCCAAAAATCTCCAAACTTACAAACTATCAATCTCATCCCTATAAATAGAGGAATGACTTCTTTATTCTGCAACAGAAAAGAAGGAACCAACTAACTAAAATTGCGCCAAAGAAAAAAAATAGGAAACACAATTGCCCATGACATATGCAATGAAGTCTGGGCAACCAAGTCAACATGCTGAGATTATAGAGGGAATATAGCAGAGCTACATTCATGCATCTCTGAAATAGTGTCTCCTTATTTACGGTAGCCGTGTCTATTGATTCCATGATGGCTTATCCGCTCAGAGCTGGTCTTTAACGTCCTCCTTTAATGTTGTCGACCACTCCCAGTGACTCCTACTTCCTGATAGGATTAGTTATCATGCAAAAGATATTCATACAAGTAGCTTAATCAAATTAATCCAGATATTAGAACACACAGTCTGATTATTATATGAAATACTGCAACATATATATAATATTGGCATAATATGACATATCTATTCCACACATGGTTTTAATGGTTCTATTTGTACTGAACATAAGTTCAACTGACTAAAAGTTCACAATTGTTCTGATAATACTTTAAAAAATAGTATAAGGATTAATATAAAAGAGACAGTAAAATGGTCTCATCAGCTATACCCACAAAAAAGGCAACAAGTAAGGTGGTTACTAAATTTTTAATGGAAAATATTTTAACCAGATTTGGTGTGCTTACAAAGTTAGTAATGGATAATGCCATGTGTTTTAGATCATATGAGATAAAATATTTATGTGAGAAGTATGGGATAATGAAGTAATATTCATCCCCATATCATCCTGAAGCAAATGGACAAGCTGAGTCTAGTAACAAAAGTATATTAAAGATCTTAAAAAAGACTCTTGAAAAGAACAAGAGAGCATGGCATACAAAACTAAAATTGGCACTATGGGATGACAGGGTGACAGTCAAGAAATCAACAGGAAAATCACCATTTGAACTTGTATATGGTATAAAATCAAGAATGCCAATTAATAATTTGTTACATGTATACCAGTTTATACAAGAAGAACAGTTAGAACTTTTTGACAATATGCAAGACAAAATGATGCAATTGGCAAAGTTGCATTAAATTAGAAAGGATACCCAAAATTAGAACATAAAATTACAACAAAAAATGAAATATCTTTTTGACAAAAGGGCTAGCAACAAAAAATTCCAACCAAATGACGTTTTTCTTCAGTGGAATGTGAGAGCAGAGGATAAAGGGAAGCACAAGAGGTTTGAATCATTATGGCTTGGACCCTTTATTATTGCTCAGAGCTTTGGTAAAGATTCTTATCTTCTGAATAATATGGATGGAGAAGATTTTGAGTTGCCTGTGCATGGGAAATTTTTGAAACCTTTTTTCAATTGAAAATCAATTTTTCATGCATAAGTATGTATCATATGTATATAAGTGTGTTTCCTTTCTGTTGTGTGTCTCTTTCCTGCAGTAGGTTAGTCAACGTCACCTTCATTTTTTGAAAAGGTCTGGAACCAGAGATTTTGTAGCTCTTGTCATAAACTTGTGTTTAACCATCCTCAGATAGAGCCACTGTTGGTTGTATTTCTTGTTTTTGAGTCTGCCCTACAAAATTTTGAAGTTTCCTGTCGAACCTATGCTCAAAAAGTTGAAAGTCATGGCTGAAATCGCTTATATATCTCTGCAAATAATGTTTTAGCCCTAAACATAGTCAAAAATACCAAAAACCCTAAGTCCAAGGTCATCTATGCTCAAAAATGTCAAAAAGCCCTAATTCTTTGAAAAACTTTCTATTTTGAAGTTACTTTATCGTAACTTAAAAACCACATAAAAGCATGTGTTATATTTTGTGGTCGCCAAGTCTCTTTATAAAATTGGAATATTCTTTTGTCTTAAGAGACTTAGCGATTTCCCTTTAGTCAGGTTTTCTCTGTAGAAAAGGAATATGCCTTCAGTTATTTGGAGACTTAGAGACAATCGTCTGATGCAAAGTAAATCTAACGGTGGTTGGATTGTCTCTAGATGAGATCAGGGTTAATCATTTTTTATGGCGACTTTGAGTTTACTCAGTCGCGTTGTCTCTAAAAGTGATCCAGGGTTATAAGTTAAGTTAAAAAGTTAAAATTTCACTATAGTCACTTTGTCTCTGAATAAAATGTGAGTTAAGACAAAAGACACGAGACTCAATAAAAACTGTTGATCAAAAGTTAAATCTTATGGTAGTCGGTGTTGGAGATTTGTTGTTGTGCAGTTGATTGATTGTATGTTTGTCATTGATGACAACATATAATATACAGTAGTGATTCTGTATGTACTTATCAAAATGATGATATCAAGCCTTGTGTGGATATATTTAGATTGTAGACATGTTTAGTATGTTATGTTCATACACACATACTCAGATATGAAGTTTCAGTCAAGTTGTATAATTCTGTTATTGGCAGTTACAGTTCTGGAAGAGTATCTGTTTAGAGCCGACGTATTTAACATGTTTCTTGAGTTGTGCCTATCTTCAAGATATGTGTGTGTATATTCATGATTAGTTATGAGTTAACTAGGTTTGGTTAAATGCACCTATCATGTAACATCAGGATCGTGCTATTTGAGATGATTTTGTGAAGCTGACTTAGTGAAGTGTCGCGTCTGTTCAGTTTGTGTTGCGCGGACATAATATTGTTTGTGTGCTTAGTTAAGCCAACAAAGATGTCGTTGAAGTGTTTCCAAGAGCCGACATGACCCTCTACTTCAAAGAAGATACTTATATTAGTTCTTTGTAAATGCAAAGTGTGAATGATATGAAAAGAGACAGAAAATATACAGAGCAGAATATCAGTTGTGCTTCATTCATCAAGAGTCTATGTGAAGAAGCAGGAGAAGATTGTAATACATTGGAACTGATCAAGATAGTAGGTCTACTCTACATTTCATCATCAGATATAGTGCATATCTATTCTGCAAAAGGTTGTATCCTTCACCATTGAAATAGTGAGCTTTTGGATAGTGAGTCCTCACCCCTAAGAGGGTTATTTGTTAAAGACTCCTAATAGGGTCAGACCCTTAACCAGGTCACTATACTTATTTCTTTATAAAGAACAACTCCTAACAGGGTTGCAAGATCTTTTATCAGGGATTACTATAAACAAGTATAGTTCATTGTGGGTGCTAATTCCCATCGGGGTTTTTACCATTTGGTTTCCCCGTAATCAAATTGTGTGTTGTGTACTGTGTTGTCTGAATGTGCATTTACTTTATTGTATTCTGAAGTTAATAAGACAAAATAATTAAAGTTACTGATAAATGATTCACCCCCCCTCTCAGTTATCCTTTGGGACTATTCTAACAATTGGTATCAGAGCCAAGTGCCTTGGAGAAGAAGCCTAACAGCTTAAGGTAGATCAGATGTCTTACTTCAGAAAAGAGAGCCCTAAGTTCGATGGAGAAAATTATCTGGATTGGAAAAACAAAATGATAACCCATCTACAATGTGTTGGTTTTGATATCTTTGAGATAGCCACACAAGAATTTGTTATTCCCTCTTTAAAATATCTATCAAGAGATGATGCTACTAGTAAACAGAAGGATACATTCACAGCTAATGCAGTTTCCAAAGAAGCCCTTATAAGCACACTATCTGACAGTGAATTTTCTGAGATCAAGAAATTAGACAAGGCATACACAATATGGAAGTATTTAGAAGACATGTTTGAAGGAGATATTCAAGCAAAAAATGCACGCAGGAAGACATGGAAAAAGAAATACAACAGTCTTGAGATATTACCTGAAGAGAACATTAGAGCCTACAATCAAAGGATAAATGAAACAGTCTCTGGAATCAGAAACAATGGTGGAGAAATATCAGAAGAAGATATAATGGACAAGCTGTTAACTACCTTAACATGAGACTATGAAAACAAGATAAGTATTCTAGAGGAAACTATTCAATTCTCACAAGATTTCAAGAGAGAGACTTTGATAAGCAAAATATCTACATTTGAGATATCAAGATTGAAGACTGAACCTAAAAGTGAAACAACTTTCAAAGCCTCAGTCCATCGTAAGAAATCCTTACACATCTCTAGCCATAATGAGAAAGAATAAATTAATGACAAACTAGAAGATATCATTTCTATGATTTCTAAAAGAGAAAAGAAAGGAAAAGGAAAATATGAAGGAAAACTTCCATTCAAATGTTTTTCATGCAACAAGATTGGTCACTTTGCATCTTAGTGTCCCACAAGAGTAAAGAAGTTCAGACCTGATTACAAACCTAAATATAAGAAGGAATGTTACCATTCTGAAGAAGGTGTAACTGATGAAGATTCAGGAGAGGATGAAATTGGATTCATTGCCCTTAGAGACATGGAAAATTTTCTTGAGGAAATGGACATTGCAAATGAAAAGAAAGAACAAGAGTTAGCCCTAATTTCCAAAGTAGACATCAGAACAGATTGGATCATTGACAGTGGATGCTCTCACCATATGACAGGTGACAAAGATAGAATTTTTCATTTAGACAAATACAAAGGTGGTATGGTTAGATTTGGAGATAACACTCCTAAACCTATCATAGGCAGAGGTTCTATCACTTTGGATGGAAAGAACAAGATAGATGATGTTCTTTATGTTGATGGATTACATCATAACTTGCTAAGTGTTGGACAGCTACTTGACAAAGGTTATCATTTGGAGTTCAAAGACAACAAGTGCATCATTAACAACAAGGATGGAGACATGATTGCATCAGGCTCCAAAACAAAAGGTAATGTTTTTCAGCTCAATTCAGATGTAAGTCATTTTGTTGCAAAAGTGGATGATAGTTGGTTATGGCACAAGAGACTCTGTCATATCAATTTTGATAACATAGTAAAGATAAGTAATGTCAAGGCAGTCATAGATCTTCCAAGTATAGCAAGACCAGTTGACACAATGTACAGGGAATGTGTTATGGAAAAGCATGTAAGGAGTTCTTTCAGAAGCAAGCAGAACTCAGCTGAAAACAAATTGGACCTAGTACATACAGATTTATGTGGTCCTACCCAAACAAGATCATACTATGGAGAAAGGTATTTCATTTTGTTTGTTGATGATTTTTCAAGGATGATGTGGGT
>MU224186.1:665914-677846 GCA_018584345.1 Thuja plicata
GTAATGATTCTGATTGGAAGAATGCAATGAAAGAAGAATTAGATCAGATAATTAAGAATGAGACATGGGAATTGGTTCCTAGACCCAGTGATAGAAATGTGATTGGAACAAAGTGGATCTTCAGAAACAAGATGACTGAAGAAGGTACAATAGTAAGAAACAAAGCAAGATTGGTATGTAAAGGATATGCGCAAAGAGAAGGAATAGACTACACTGATACATTTGCCCCTATGAGAAGACTGGAAGCCATTAAATTGTTCTTGGCCTATGCATCATTCAAAGACTTTAAATTTTATCAAATGGATGTAAAATCAGCTTTTCTGAATGGTGACTTGAAGGAAGAAGTCTACATAGAACAGCCTGAAGGATTTAATCTTTCAGATAAACCAGACATGGTATGCAGATTGAAGAAAGCACTCTATGGTCTTAAACAGGCCCCAAGAGCTTGGTATGAAACCTGATGGATTACTACTAGTTGCCATATTTGTTGGTGACATTATCTTTGGAGGTAATGACAAGCTTAGTGCAACATTTGCAAAAGAAATGCAGAATGAATTTAAAATGAGCATGATTGGTCCTATAAAATACTTTTTGGGACTAAACGTAAGCCAGACAGATAAAGGTATATTCATTAATCAATCAAAATATGTGAAGAAAATATTGAAAACCTTCAAAATGGAAGACTGTAAGCCAGTATGCACCCCTATAATAACAAGAAGCAAGCTTTCAAAAGATGATGATTCCACAATAGTTGATAAGACATTGTACAAATCTATGATTGGAAAAATCATTTATCTAACTCAATCTAGACCTGACATATCTAATGCAGTTGGCATTGTTGGAAGATTTGAAACTAAACCCAAGTAGAATCACCTAATGGAAAGAAAGAGGATATTCAGATATCTAAAGGGAACTATAGACTATGGTTTATGATATCCTAAATCAGAGAATGTACAACTTCATGTGTATACAGATGCAGATTGGGTAGGATGTATTGATGATAGGAAGAGTACTTCAGGAGGAGTAGTATTTCTTGGAGATAGGTTGGTTTCTTGGATAAGCAAGAAGCAGAACTGTATTTCTCAATCAACAGCAGAAGCTGAATATGTTGCAGCAGCACTGAATTGTTCAACCATGGTTTGGATCAAGCAGATGGTTAAATAATTTGGTATTCAGGTTGATTATCCTATTTTTATTCACTGTGATAACACTAGCACTATTAATGTCTAAGAACCCTGTGATGCACACAAAGACAAAACACATAGAGATCAAGTACCACTTTCTAAGAGAAAAGGTTGCAGACAAAGAAGTGAAATTGGACTATGTGAGCATCAAAGAATAGTTGGCAGATATTTTCACAAAACCTTTATCAAAAGATACTTTTGAGTATCTCAGAGAGAAGTTAGGAGTAATTTCCTCTCCTGAGTCTGATTAGATAAATCAGCAAGAACATCAGTCCTTAGTGACTGTTGAATGGTTGACTACTCTACTTCTGGAGTAGTACCTGTGCCTAATTGTTTATGGTGCCCTTTGCCATTGATGTCAAAGGGGGAGTATATAGTAAGGGGGAGCATATAATCTGGGGGAGTATAAAAAATAGTCAGAAGAACTGAAGCAGTGTAGAGGAATCTTTGATGAGGATTTTGAGAAGATTGTAAAAGAAAGAAGACACCATGTGTTGAAGATGTTTTTAATATCATATGTTTCCATCAATGTCAAAGGGGGGGATTGTTGGAGATTTGTTGCTGTGCAGTTGATTGATTGTATGTTTGTCATTGATGACAACATATAATATACAGTAGTGATTCTGTATGTACTTATCAAAATGATGATATCAAGCCTTGCATGGATATATTTAGATTGTAGACGTGTTTAGTATGTTATGTTCATACACGTAGACTCAGATATGAAGTTTCAGTCAAGTTGTATAATTATGTTATTGGCAGTTATAGTTCTGGAAGAGTATCTATTCAGAGCCGGTGTATTTAATGTGTTTCTTGAGTTGCACCTATCTTTAGGATATGCATGTGTATATTCATGATTATTTATGAGTTAACTAGGTTTGGTTAAACATGCCTATCATGTAACATCAAGATCATGCTATTTGAGATGATTTTGTGAAGCCGACTTAGTGAAGCATCACATCTGTTCAGTTTGTGTTGCGCGGACGTAATATTGTTTGCATGCTTAGTTAAGCCGACAAAGATGTTGTTGAAGTGTTTCCAAGAGCCGAAATGACCCTCTACTTCAAAGAAGATACTTATAGCAGTTTGTTTGTAAATGTAAAGTGTGAATGATACGAAAAGAGACAGAAAATGTACAAAGCAGAATATCAGTTGTGGTTCATTCATCAAGAGTCTATGTGAAGAAGTAGTAGAATATTATAATACATTGGAACTGATCAAGAAAAAAGGTCTACTCTATAGTTCATCATCAGATATAGTGCATATTTTTTCTACAGAAGGTTGTAGCCTTCACCATTGAAGCAGTGAGCTTTTGGATAGTGAGTCCTCACCCCTAACAGGGTTATTTGTAAAAGACTCCTAACAGGGTCAGACCCTTAACCAGGTCACTATACTTATTTCTTTTTAAATAACAACTCCTAACAGGGTTGCAAGATCTTCTAACAGGGATTACTATAAACAAGTATAGTTCATTGTGGGTGCTAATTCCCACCGGGGTTTTTACCATTTGGTTTCCTCGTAATCAAATTGTGTGTTGTGTACTGTGTTGTCTGAATGAGCATTTACTTTATTGTATTCCAAAGTTAATAAGAGAAAATAATTAAAGTTACCGATAACTGATTCACCCCCCTCTCAATTATCCTTTGGGACTATTCTAATAGTTGGAAGGTCTCCAGATTAACCCCACAGTTTCAAAATTATTAAGCGACAAAGAGTTTGTACAGTCATGATGTCTCCTAAACAAACTAAGGTTAAAGTTGAGTTTCAAAGTTTATGTTGTCGCGAAGTCATAGTATAAAGTATGAGTTAAGTTTATAATTGGGAGATCTAGCGACAACCCTCATATCAAAACTAAATCTAACGGTGGTCGTCAAGTCGCTAGGGGAATTTGAAAAGTCAAAGTTTTTACAGTGATTTGGAGACAAGGTTTATGATGAGACACGTGTCCAAAAGGTATGCATTAGTTATAATTTATTCATTCATGTGGTCTCCAAATAGCATCTGGCAACTTGGAGATAAAATTCACATTGTCTCATGATATATTAGGGTTTTCATTAATAATCATGAGACTTGGCATAAACCGTTGGATGAAAATAAAAGAAGATCTAAGGTAGTCGGGTGATCGCTAGAAAAAGTTTGAAAAGTCAAGATCATTCAGTGATAAAGATATAAAGCTACAGTTGCCACGTCTCTAAATGAAAACCAAAGCATTTAAAAGGAGTTATAAAAGGATTCAGTCGCCGAGTCTCATGAAAGAAACCATTGTTGAAGGATTTTCCTAGCGATAAGGAGACATGCAATTGCGAGGTCGCTAGAAAGGTAATTACAGTTAAAATTATGACTTTTCTTCAGCACCAAGAGGTACAGTTGCTAGCCAATGGGAAGTAAGAGGTAAATGCCATGTTGGAAAAGGTAGCTGAGCCATATTCATGATAGCCAATAAGATTGGATTTTGATACTTTGTCAAATATAATAGGGTTTTTAACAGAAAGGAAATCATTCAAATTTGATTAATTGTGATTTTCAGTGACTACGGCTAGAAAGGAAATTAATTTCATGGCACACTGAATTGAAGCCAAAAATGACTAAATTTGCAAATATGATTTACACATTGATGATTCTGAGATAAATAGAGGTTGCAGTTAAACATTTCATTTCACCAGCTTTCAAGTTTTCAGAGCATAAGATTTTACATGTGATCAACATATTCCAAGAAGAGTAAGATTTCCAAGTAGTGAGTTTTGAAAGAAGTTATTATCTAGTCTTGAATTCAGAAATAAGTATAATTGGTGGTCTTTGCAGTGTTTAGAAGTTCAAATTACAAAAAAATTCACAGCTGGTGGTGAGGGTTAGCAGAAGATTTGTTTCAATATCAGTGAAAATGGTGTGATCAGAATAGAAAGAAAAAATGAGTCAAGCACTGGGTGTAGCTTCAACTAGTGGGAGAAGTGGTGATGCCAAAGATGATACAAAAGGAAAAATAAATTATTCAGATGAATTCCTCATATTTCTACCAAGTTCAAGCTAGAACAGATTGGTAAGTGCTGATATCCTTACTGATGATTTGAGTTTTATTAGAGATGCAAAAACCCTAGGCTCATCCGAGTATTCCCTGTTCAATTACTTTTTTAATAATAGTGATGAGGCTATACCAGTTTCAAACCCATGGACTTGTGGATTAGCCAGGTTAATAGTTCCTGACATCTTTGTATATGTTGATTTTATTTTAGAATTGGCTTGTAGGTATGATGTACTCACTAAGGCCATCAAAATTTTTGATGGAAAGCCCTTAGTAACCTTAGACAGGAATTCATTCATGAAGGCTTCAATGTGTACTATCCCATGACCACTGAGATAAACTTGAAGAGCTTAGAGAATAGGTATACCAGAGAGTCTGGCATTGCAACCAAATTGATCAAAGAGAATCATGTACCAAGGAAAATGAAGAACTACATAGCACCTATCCTAGGTAATACCCCATACTACTACAAGGACCTAAAATTCTATATGAAGTTCATCTCCTATGCATTATGCAGAGTATTGGGAAAGGATAGAGGAGTAGAGAAAATTACCTCAGACATTCTGATGATGATCCTGGATATGCAAAGCCCTCATACCACTTCCAATTATGATTATATCTAGTATATCATAGATCAAATGCACCAGGGGTTTGTTGATATACAAAACAAGAAGGACCATCTTAGATTTATGCATTATTACATTCTTATACATTTAATCTTGTAATACAACTTCCACGTTATGAATTGTTAGTGTTTAAGGCAACAAAGGTTTCATCAAGGCCAGGGTAACCCCATTCAATTTTTGTTGAGAGTGTGGAATTACACCTCTAGGGAGCATGAGTTCTATGCTTTTGAGAATTGGATAGTTTATCCAATACTTAAGTGTTTAGGTGTGAACAAGACCATACTGCCAGTAAAGGTACTGCAGCTATTGAGGTCATGCCAGTGTGTGAACAAATGGCCAGGACATCATAATTGGGGAAACTTCTTCTATGATAAGAATTATACTTTGATAAGGGTGTATGGTTGTAATTACCCACCCACCATTTTATGTTCCACCCAGAATTTTCGCAATAGAAATCATCAGGCAATTGATTTTGACAGACAAGGAACACTTAGCTCCTCATAGAAAGGTTACCTTCACCCCAAGAAAACTTAAGATATTCAAATTCACAATTGACAAGAAGGAAGAAGAGCCGATAAATTAATGGATAAGTCATTACAGAATAAATTTTGCCTTGTGTAGATTTTTAGATACAGAGGGGTATATATTAAGTGCTAGGAAGCTCTTGACTCCTACCATTCCCTTTAACCAAGAACACGAGCAATTCATGGAGGAGGATCTCATTAGAAATATGATGGATGATGAGGAGATTGATAAAAGAGCTGAGAAGTTCAATTAACTAATGGACCTAGAGAGACAAGTCAAGAGAAAGGGCATTACTTTTGGGGGTTTCTTCCCAGATATGCCATATTTGAAGAGGTTAGATGCCATGATAAATTCTCACACTCTCTTGTGTAACTAATTAGAAGATGCACTAGTAGTGCCAGAGAAGGGCCTCAAGGGAAACTCATCATCAGAGTATGATGATGATAGTGAAGGAGAGTACTCAGTACCTATCCCCCTCCAATGGATTAGCCATTGATTGAAGGACAGTCAACAAGAGAAGCAGAGGGAGAATAAGGGAGCCATCTCATGAGAAGAAGAAAGAGAAGAAAAAGGTCAAAATTTATGCCCTTATCATAGGAGATAGGTCTTATGACCATTAGCTTAGAAAGAAAATAAGGTAGGGTAAAAGGTTATAAAAGGATAGTGAAGAGGAAATTGAATTGCCTCTTTTAACTTACACTGATGAAAGAGTGCTACATCAGCAACAATTTTTAAATTATGATAATTTCATCAAAGCTAAGGAATTCAAGGACTTCCTTATTTGGAATAAGCAACAATGGGTGAGTACAAAGATACAATTGGCAGGAGGAGACCTAGTAACTAAGGAAGCTTTGCAATAGTTACAGGACTATGATCCTGAATCAGAACAACTAACTCCTGAAGAAGCTAGACAACTGGTAAAATCTAGTGGCATATTATTGGTAGAAGGATGAGATTTATCCTTAGCCTTCATAATAGACTAGATAAGGAAGAAGCCTAATGTTAAATTGTCATAAGAATTCCAAGTTGGTGAGATGATCAAGGGATTTGAATAAATCCCAAACACTGGCAATGTGGATTTTATCTCCAAAAGATCAAAAACCATATGTGTTGGATATACAAGAAAAAATGGAAGGAGACAAGATCATTTGGTCTGTCCAAAACACAGGGGACTTAGAGATCTCTCAAGTGCTAACACATTTTTTACAATTAAATGAGGCTAAGACTGCCCAATTATCTGAGGAATTCAATAAATTGGCTGGTGAAACAAGTGCCATTGTTAAAGATAGAGAGTTGTGTCTTATCAAGATCAACTCCCAAGAAAAAATGATTGATGAATTGACACAAAAATTGTTGGAAAATCCTGAGGTTGTCCCTACTATACCTAAATAGGTAATGAATGTTGAGATCCAGACAGAGAAAACAGAGTATGATATTGTGGAAACAGGGCAAGCAGTCAAAGAGCACAATGAAGTTATATTAGGTGCATTAACAAAGATACTGCAACATAGAATAAAAATAATAAAAGATAAAGTTGATGTGGTGTATGATGCATATGGTAAGTTGCCAGGCCTCCAAGTTGAGGTTAATAATTTTGTTTCAATTTTGAATCCCTCTTATGCTACTTGGTCAGTAAGAACAAGTATATTTGAGAGGTTAGCATCCTTGTAGACTCTGAGATCAGATCTACCATAAATAGTGGTCCAAGTGTCAGAGGAGATAGAATAGATAGGATTCACTTTATCATTTTTTAAGGGTAAAGTAAATCAGATTGAGGCCAGAATGAAGATGTTTGGGCTAAATTATAATAAATTTGTGCCATCAATAAGGGTAGAAGACAAACAGATTAAGCCACTAGGATCATGGATCTTAGAGTTTGATAATGTAATGCCTAGTAAAGAGGTATATATCTCTGAAAAAGGTGAGTTAGATATGGAGAGATATAACAAATTTTTGGATGAGGCCTTTAAGGAAGAGACAAACTTTAATAGGTTTGCAATAGATGTCAAGAATATTATAGATGCTAGGTGGGACAGATTAAAGATAAAGCTTGAGAATATTTAGAACTTTAATTGGCCAACCGATGCAGAGGTCACAACATGGGATACACTAACAAAACCAAAGAAAAGGTAGGTTGTTGACAGTGATTTAGACATCTTGGATACAGAGTAGAGGACACATGGCACCTGTTCTTTGAGCACTGGAAGGTTAGCAATCTTAAAGACTAGTGTACATTAGCCTGTATTGGTGGTTACTAGATCTCATTACAAATATCAGATGCTATCCTGAACATATACAAACAAAGGTGCTGACATCCACAAGAAGACACAGGCAAATCAGATTTTATTCTTCAGTTTTGTCCTTCCACCACTTGGAGTTTTTCTGTCTTTTGTCTTTTCTATATTTAGGGTTAGGTCTTTTAAACCATCTAAAGCTTGTTTCATCCTTATCTTAAAGATTCCAAGATGTTTTAGGCCTATATATAGATCTCTTTTATAATTTTGTAAGAGAGTTGGAAATTTATGAAATAGAATTACAAGGCAGACTACTAAAATTTGTCTAAGCGTTTGTGCTATTTGTCTATCTGAATGTATTTGAAGCTTTAAGACATTAATAAAAATATTTTTCAATCTCTTTTCTGCATCTTGGTTGTCTCTTTTTTGTTTATGTTAAAGTTCTTGTATGTTTATTTGTAAGGAACTTAGACATACTAATCACAAGGTGGTTGTGCAGTCATTTGTGAGCTCCTTCAAGGAAGGATTAATTATTTCAAGTGACCCCAGAGAGCTTAGCATTAGTTTAAGGATCTGATGACATAGTAGTAGGAAGAGGATAATCTGTAAGGAATTTTATCTTTGTTGCAAGTATTTTATTGATCACTTTACTATGGATTTATACCAGATATTGACTCATAGCCCAAGGATTAGGCACTGGTTTATAGTTGGCTAAGTAGTTGTTCATTATCCAACCAGTATTTTAATTTATCCAATCATTCACATTTCAAATTTATATTCCATTCAAGTAATTGTGTTTAAGGAATACAATTCAGTTTGTTGATTCCTTTAAGAGAGAATCAAAATAGGTTATCCCTCCTGAAGTTCATAAGGATTGAAAAAGGAAGAAGGATGAGAAACCTTATTGCATTACTACTTGCTATTGTCAAAATACTAGTCTGGATCATTAAGCTCTATATCAGAATCTTCATAGTCATTTGCATAGTCATCTACTTGTGGATTCATTAAATGGCATTTCAGCAAATTAGTAAGAAGATATTCCACATAAAAGATACTGTCATTCAGTAATCATCCATAGGTAATACCTGCCTGAGTTAGTGGATCTCAAAAAGGAGGAGGTAATAGTTTCCCAAGATGTTATCTAATACCCTCATCGATTAGCCTTTCTCTTGCATGAAATAGGAGTTTGCATTCAAGTATACAAGTATACTATCACATTAAAGTTGTGCTGCAAGAAAAAGTGCTAAAAGGTCGTGTCTATGCAGCATAATATTTGCACCTTAGTTAACAAAATATGTTAACAACATGTATGTTAGCCTATTATGTTTGTTTGCAAATTACTAACACATGTTAACACAATAGGCTAATATACACAGTGTTAACATATTTTGTTAACAACATATTGTGTTAACATGTGTTTACTAAGGTGCAAATATTATGTTGCATTGTTTATGAGCTCATTGTTTAATACTAGCATTGTTTACATCTTTGCATTTGGAATGCTTAATGACCCACGAGCTTTGAGAGCTAGAGCATCGTTGTTATTACCTTCAAGGTATTGTGTGAAGTATTTTATCTCTCTTTATTTTGTTTTTGTTGATATTCACTATGTGGTACTCCCCGTTTATAATCATTTCACGAGGAAATGTCTTGATGGCTCTCAGGCTGCAAGCTAGGGCATCATGCATTGTTTATGAGCTCACTGTTTGAGCACCACATGACCCTGTTATGAGCTATGTTTGTTATATACATATATACATACATATATATACATATATATGTATATACATCTATACATATATATACATACCTATATGCATATACATATACAGGTGTGTGCACCAAGTTGTGGACCAAAAAAGTGGACACACATTTAAAAAAATTTCAAATTTTCAATAACCCGATTGGGTTATTGAAAATTTGAAATCGTTCTAGGCTTGGTAAACCAAGCATAGAATATATTATAAAAAATTGTGTGCGACTCAAAACCCGATTGGGTTATGAGGAATTTCTCATAACTCGATCGAGTTATGTGACTCATTGAGTTTTTAATAACCCGATCGGGTTATGAGATATTTCTCATAACATGATTGGGTTATGAGAAAAATAACAAAAATAGAATAGCCCACGGCTTAGGCCATTTTTTAACACCTAAACCATGGAGCAGAAGTGTGGAGGACGTTAAACAGTAGAAAAACCCAATCGTGTTTTGCAAAAAACATAATTTAATCAAGATTTCTAACCAATGGTGCCCCATAACAAAGGTAAGTTTGTTTGTTTTTGTTGTTTTTTTGCAATTGTAATCAAATTAGGTTATTTTATTGATTTTTTTTTTCTTTTATTAATTTCATTCCAGATTCATCAAACAACCCAAAAAGATAAAAATGAAATGAAAGACCACCCCCTGTAGAAGCACCATCATCGCCACCTGTAAACCCTCAACAACCCTTGCCACCCATAAACCCTCAACCACAATCTCCACCTATAAACCCTCTGCAAAATTCTCCTCCTCCACAACAATCACCACCCGTACACCCTCCACATGTGTCATTAGGTCATGTAGATGCATTGCAAGAAGACCTTGTGCAATGCCTTAACCAAAATAGTGCACGAATTAATATATTGGTCAATAGGTTGAAGGCTTTCGGTCTTTTGCTTCACTCTACCCTCGCCACTACATTAGAAAAATGTCCAATAGTGCAAATGAGGTGTCTCAAGAGGTGACAAAATGGGGTTCATGGAGGGATAGGTGTCGTACATTTATGCTGATGGTTTATCCTATGAGGATGTGAAAATAAAAGGCATAGAAAAATGTGACATATGTGCCCTTTTCACCGATCCTAATACTAGAAATTCCCTAGAAATTAATAAAAAACAATTTCCTATACATTGGTGTGTTCATAGGGGGATAAAAATTAGCTTTTTGGGATAGGTGGTACATGGTATTTGACCAACCACCTTGTAATAATAACTACGTTCCTTTATATTTTTTGAGGAAGCTATACTGTGAGTTTATCATTGGCGAGAAGCCAAATTACTTTGACTTTCGTGAGTTCTAGGGTAGAGGGAGAGGATTTGCACAGGATAGACCTGGAGCACATAGGATTACCCAACCACAAGAGAGGAGGTGTACTATGAGAAAACCCCTCATTCATGTTGTGGTCCCAGTAGTGGTGAAGGAGTCTATGGATATACAGACTCTTCATGCAATTGCATCATTGACTGATGTCATTATCTAGCATGGCACTCAGTTAGTTGGAGAGGATGGATCAATGCCACCTCCATCTTCATCAGATGCACCATTAGGATCATCCCATCCTACGCCAGGTCCATCGCCATTAGATGCACCATTAGGATCATCTCATCCCGTGTGATATCCATTATCATCAGATACATTTCCAGGGTCAGCCCAGCCTATTGAGCATATTTGCATTAGTTGTAATAGTATATGTGATGGGGTGGATAGCCAGGCGAGTGCAGATAGTTCAACATCCCATTCATGTGTAAATTGCAGAAAAATATGTCAGGCATCCACTACTGAGGATGTGGCCCTCACAAATGATCTTTTTTTGGTGGTGTATTGTTCAAAGCCGATACAGGTTTGTTTAAATTTGTGTTTTGACATGTTATTTTAATTAATTACCTAAATCTGTTAAAAGTAAATAAAATTTTATGTATACAAGAATCTAAATTGATACATGAATAATATACATTGCAGGGTGCAGCTGGTGGTACAAGTACACCAAGGAGTGCTCATTATAGTACACGTAGACGGGTAGCTCAAACACCTAAGGTAATGTTTTATAAATATTCCTAAAATAGAATACTACATTATTTTGAAAATATCATATCTTAATAATTTGTATGGTGGTAACTTAGTGTATGTTTGTTTTCTATTGCTTTATGGTCAAATAATTTTTTCTAATGTAATTCAACTTAAGGAATTCACTTCCTTGTCTAGCCATCATGACTCAAATTGATTTGAACTCCCGCCCTCCATCCTTGGACTCAATTCAACCAATTTTGAACTCATACATAGACTCATACCCCAACCAATCACTTATTGACTTCTGAATCAACCTTGAACATCATTTGGAACATCCAACCATCATTCTTTTACTCTTATTTCTTGTTCAAAATCATGAATACAATCTATGATTGTTCATTGATTTCGATTATCCTTAATCCTTCAATACACCTCCATGGCCTTCTGAAGTCTCCCAACATATATGATGCAGAGGTGGTGGTTGGTGACCTCATTGATCATGTCTGACAACAATCCATCTCCTATTTGTAACAACTTCTCACTTCCAAAGCCCCCTCAAGGACTCACCTTCTAGGCTA
>MU224186.1:694050-720444 GCA_018584345.1 Thuja plicata
AAATGCCAATGTCCTATATGATGCAAATTTGATGTGTTTGGCCTATCATATGTTATATATATTTGGTCTACAATTCATTTATGGCATTTTTCAGATTGTATGCAACTTGTTTGACAATATTCCTTGATTAGAAAAATCATCTTTCTCCATCATTTAGCAAGGGATACTACAGTGGTATCAGAGCTTGCCTACAAAGTGTTTGACAAATTGTCAAACATTCAAAATTAAACCACAGTTTAGTGTTTGTCAAATTTAGAGCCACAAGGGGTTCTTACATGAATCAACAACAAGCAAAGATTTAGACACATCAATAGAAGAAATTACAGGTCTACAAGAGGTCAATCTACATCTGATAGAGAAAATCAAAATGCTGCAAATTAGTCAAGAGAATCAGATTGTAAAAATGATTGATGTCATGAATGACTCAAGAAAAGCTAATTCAGAGAGAACATTGGCCATTGATGATAGGAGGGAAATCTTAGAGAAGCTACAAGAAAAAGATTCAGAGATTCAAAGACTTACTGATCATCACCATGAGATTACTAATCAGATTATTCTTATGAGTCAAGAGGCAAACAAATTAAATATTGAACTCATTGAAAGAATACAAATCATAGGTGAGCTAAGAGAAGAGAATGAAAAGCTAATCATGAAATCAGAATTCAGAATCAGCACAATGAATTAATCAAGAAAGTTGAAGATAGCAATAAAAGAATGGATGATTTTCTTGACGGTCAAAGAAGAGTCAACAACTACATAGGTATAGGGTACACCGACAATGGAGAATCATCTAATAAATCAGATCAAAGGAATGTTTATGCAACTCTAAGAATTAAGAAGCTATCATGCAATCACTGTGGAAAAACAGGCCAGACCTCAAACATTTGCAGAAACAAAATGAAAGGTATTCCTCAAGCACAATCTACTTTCATTGGTAATTGTTATAAATGTCACAAAAAGGGACACAAGGCACATGAATGTAGATCCAAGGTGACAAATCCAAAGAAAGAAAACTACATGGACAAGTACTATCCTACCTACAAAATGAATGGACATACACATCAAGAGTGCTGGAAAAAGAACAAGAAAGCATGGACACCAAAAGAACCTGATAATGGCTACAAACCGACAAGAGTTGGTAACTCATATGTTTGGGACTATAACACATGGGTAAACTACATAGCATGTGGAAGGTATGTTCATATATCTGCCAACTGTATGAGAAAATGGACTAAAAGACCAAGAGGATGGTTCAATCTAGGTATGGCATGTTTACATTGTCATAAGGTTGGACATGTGATAAAAGATTGCAAAGACCGACTGACAGAAATAAGCACTTATCCCAATGGAAACACCATTGATGACATTAATAAGATGAGAAACAAGATATGGATAAAAGCAACAAACACTGAAGGTGTTGGAACAAGCAATGCAAATGATGACACCCCATCCAATGGATCTGGTGGCATCACTATTCCCAACTAAGTTGCACAAGTAAGTATGGAACTACATTATGACAAGTTATATTATGCATCGGTTCCATTACACATTGATCATATTGACAAAATTAGCATTATTGAAGATGCACTATATTGTTACTTGTAAATGTTATTGAAAAACAAATTCCATCGGTTAATGGGTACAAATAAGCATCGGTGAACACACACAGAAAAGTTGACACTACTTACTGAAATGTATCGGGCATTACACAAAAGCTGAGTTGCTAAGTGTAACTGACAGACATCAGTGATCTTTGAGCCAATAGAATTTGTCATCGCCATCTTACCAACAATCATCGGTGAAATCACCAAAGCTGTTAGCTACCCTATAACCTTGCGCCTACACCAACAATGTTATTTATGCCTCAATCGATGAACTCAGTATTTGTACACCGATGAGTTGTTGGGAATTAATGACAACTTAGGGCACAAAATTTATAAAAGTGCGACGGAAGAACTCATTTCGCACCCATGATTTTCGAGCAACAAAGTAGAGCTAAGCAGAGCGATTGAAGAGAAGATTGAATTGCAACCTCAGCAAGATTCAACATGACTCAAGATTCACGAGCTATCAAAGAGATTCAGTAAGTACCTTCAATCATCGACCGCAGTGTGTTTAAATTGCGGAAAGCCCTAAATTTCAAAATACGATGACATCTACATCAAGAACAAAAAAATTGAAAGAGGCTAAGAAGAAAGTGATTAATCTTATTAGCAATAGTACTTGTGTTGAACCTAAATACAAGTTACACCCTGCAATTGCATCGCAACCTGATGATTTTGGAGCATTCTCCAGAATCCCACCTAGGGTTTTACTGGTAGAGGACGTAAGGTCCTATATTCACTGCAAGATCTCAAAGATAGGAGATCTAGACCTAGATAAATCCTATAAGGCACTATGTGATGACACTAGAAACCTGAAAGAAGAGCACAAGCATCTGGACGTGAAAGGTCTGACAAATGCGTTACATTTTCCTAGGGTTTTCAAGACCGAATGGATAAGGATAGTTCTCAGCAGATTGCATACCCAGACATTATGGCTTGATGAGCCAAAATGAATAACAAAAGATGTTATTCATGCGGTTACTAGATATCCCACAACTGACAAGCCAAAATCTCACAAGCACCCATCCTTGAAGGAAGTAGAAAAGTTAACTGGTGCAAAATCAGACAAGAGAGGTCTCAAGATGAGCATCATCACCAACAGGGAGCTTAAGTTTGGTGCATGTGTGATAGGGTATAAAATGTTTCAGGCCAGCAGAATGAATAGCATAGCAAGCACTGCTATGAGCACAGCCTACAAGATCATCAAAGAAGGAAAGAAGATGGAGCTTTCAGAGATATTGTTACATCAACTTGCAGAGAACATGCACACTATAAGGGCATCAAGGACAAACACTTGTAAGTTTGGTTCTCTCATTATGTACATATTCTTTTACTTTGAAGAATATTTTCCCTCCATAGGAAAAGTAGTATGGGACACAAGAAAACCAGTCACCATACAGATATCTGAGCACATAGAGTCATTAGGTATAGATTTTGATGACCTAATGAGTGAATATTTCGAAGGATATAAATAAAAGATGCAAGAAAGAACTAGGATACCTGAAATTTTTATAGAAGAATATAAAGATGATATATGTTTTATGGTAGATACTGATTATACGTATATCAAACTAGTAGTACCTAGGAAATCATGGCTATCACCACTGGATTATGAAATCCAAACAGAACAAGCCACAAATTGCATTAAGGAAATATTGAATGAACCCTTGGAAAACAAGCAAACAAGATTTGGCACTTATCAAGAAGCCAATTTGAAAATCAAATCAAATCTTGTTGTCAAGAAAGTGGTAAACAAGAAAAACAAAATGGTAAAGGTTTTAACAAAGAAATTAGCAGTTTCTGAAGAAGGTGAAGAGGAAACAGAAGGAAAGGAGGAAGAAACTGAGGGCCAGTCACCTATTGGTGAAGATATAGAAAATAGTGATTCAGAGGCTACAAAGTTAGATTCACCACCTCCTCCTCCACCTAAGAAAGCAAAGACAACAGCTGCTTCAAGAACAAGAAGCCAAACAGTAAAGGAAACAACTCCTCCACCATTGAAGAAAGGGAGAGTGAGGACATACAAGAGAAAACTAGCCTCACCAAAGGGGAAACCAACCAAAAGGAGGAAATGTGTTAGAACTAAGAGGATCTAGATGACTCAGCTATGGATGAAGCTGATGTAGAAGTACAAAAGGAAAAAAAAACCCTTAGTCCCCAAAACCATTGATGAAATATGTAAGAACATTTCAGAATCACAATCTATTTCAGATCCTAACATTAGGAAATGGTTGAAATTTGATCTAGAGGATCAAAACAAAATTGAGAAGCTATAATAGCTAAAATGTGCAAACACAATTACGTTCCACTTCAATTCACAGAATTTGATGTACCCAAGGAACTAACAGAAAGAATGTCTGCAAGATGGACATTTGCACTCCATAAGGAAAAAGAGATTAGAGAAAGAGTACTTGTTACTCTTATGCTGTCTAATTCAAAGAAGGAAGAGATCAATGAAATGATAAAGAAATATGAGAAAGAGTTCTCACCTAAAATGAGAGCATACGAATTCCTCAAAGGGAAGCTAATTGAGCTAGATCAAGATAGCATTAAAATGTGGTGCCATATACTCAAAAATCCCACTAAGGAAGCTAGCCCGGAGAAGGAACACATCATCATTAAGGATGCAAAGGATGATTCATCAGTGGAATTGGAAAAAGAAGAGAGTGAGACAATTGACAACCAGAATACTAAAGTTGTAGATGAGGTATGGCCCGATGCTACACTTGACAAAACTTAGAGTGAGGAAAAGCAAATTCTACCAAGCCCAATTCATATTGACTTAAGTAATGAAGAAGATGTTACCAAAGAAGAATTGACAATAAAAGGTAACATAAATGAGGATGTCAATGATGAAACATGGTTAGATAACATCATCAATGACAGTATAGGAAAAGACCCTGCAGAAGAGGTGCAAAAAGATGAAGATGTCATTGTTGCACAAGATAATACCGACGGTTAGGAAACACTTACTGACACTGCAGAGGTAAACACACCCACCAACATGAAAATATTAATTGAAGATATTGATATTGAATCAAGTTAGGAGAAATCATCTAAGAAAGATGATGATATACCCAAGGACACAGGTAATGATGAAAATCAAGATGCATCAGACACACAAAAAGATACATAAACGAAGATGAAGGATGCAACCGACACTCGACAAGAGTTATCTACTAAAAAGGACAAAGGGGAAGATACTAACAAAGATGAAACATTGAGTAAGGATGAAGGAAAAGAAAATAGTGAAGAAGTTAAACCAGATAATAGCATGAAAGAAAAAGAAGAAAAAACTGTTAATACACCCAAGGCCACTGAAGAGATGTCTTCACACAACCAACAGGTAGACTCTGAATAGAAGCAACAAGATGCTTCATCTTCTCAACCTTCACCTACCAAATCAATCCAATCTCAAGATCTATAGATGGTAGTTCACCAATCTATCTCCCAATAGAAGAAGAAGAAGAATAAAGTGATAAAGAAAGACATCTTGGTTGTAACACTTGATGAGGTAATTGAAATACCCAAGTGGGATGTATCTACTTTAGATACTAAAACACTTAAAATTTTTGGAGTGATGTGTCAGAGAAAAGCCATACAAGAGAAAATGAGAAAGGCACATAGAGAAGCCCAAGAACTTGACAAGGCTAGGGATATACTACATCAACTTTTTCCTGAGGTCAAAATTGAAAATAACATATCAGTCATGGAACAAATTTTAGTTCTTACCGACGCCATTACAACTCAAAATAAAGATGCAGAGAAAACAATGGAAGAACAGGCAGAGATGAAGTATCAGCACAAACTAGTTGAAAAGCTTAGCCAAGAAGTGGTAGAAAACAAGGTAAAGCTCTCTGAATTAGCAAGTCATTTAGATCCAATGATTGCAAAAGCTATTACTTTAATTCAAAAATTGTGCACACTTGAAAATTTCACCAAAGAGAATAGTGAAAAGCTGTCCCAACTAGATTCAGATCTGATAGCAAGTGCACAAAGCTTAACCTCTGATGCAAATGCAATAAAGCTACATCATGATAAGATCACAGAGGTAAATAGGTTAAGAAAGGAAATATGGGATAAAGAAACACAGTTTAGAAATGAGGTTACCAAGCTACACGCTCACATATTGCCAAACCTCACTACTCTACAACAACATATTACAGATGCAAGAAATCTGATCTCAACCCCGGAGATGTCTATGGTAGACATCATCTACGATATGCATGTGAGGATATCACTTGAGCACATGGCTCTAGAGAATTTAAAAGAGAAATGGGAAAAGATGATGGAGGAAATCAAAGCCTCACATTTACAAATTTTTGAAAAGTTGTAAGTACCTTTGTCTTTATTATCAAAAAAGGATGAATGAATAGTACATATGTACAATATACTACATTAGCAGAAATATAAAAAGGACATGTATATTATATGTACAATATATCAAATATCAGAAAAAGGAAACAAAAAGGAGAAGGCAATTATATGTACATAAACTTACACTTATCGACATATGCGTAGGGGGAGTCATTTAATGACTAAGGATGAAGTATACACAGGTGTACATACTAATACATTAAGTATGTTGCACATATCAGTTTTTGATACTAATGTCAAAGGGGGAGATTGATGACATTAAGTTTTGACATTAGTATACTTAAGTAGAAAACATGATAAAGGTCATTAGTTTAGGCATAACCGACAGACAACACACTACATACCCGATGAGATGACAATACTTGACATGAAAATGCTAAGTATAGAATTGCTCGACGAACACTGACAATGTTGAACCAACAAAATAGAACATCGCCAACGGATCCAAAGATCACTAAACCGACGACAAGCATAACCGACGAACAGTTCAAAAGGGACACCGACGGAGCAGAAGCCCGACAGACTAAAAGAGAAGCCCAACCATCAGAACCGACAGTCAGTTACAGAACCCGCAAATAGTGGATCTGACTTTCCACGTCAAATAAAATATTGTAATTCTATTTATAGAGTTTTTATTTGTTTTAAAACATTACTTGAGGGTCAAGAAAGTTAATTTTAAATGTTTTAAAGCATCCTAATGGATCTAAAACATAACTAACTAAAGATCAAGGTCAAGTTGTAAACCTTGGATCTAGAGTTAACTAGTAAAGCGTAAATCAAGAATGGACCTAGAAAATAGTATAAATAGATGTTCAATCATTTGTAATATTAAGAGTTGGAAAATGATTGTAGCCACGAAGAGCATCTAAGCAGCAGAAGTGTATTCATGCAAAGTTTAGAAAAAGATCACATCAGTTCTCAAGAACATAGACAAGGCTACCGACAAGCAGAGACAAGGTATCACTCAATCACTCAAGGTGATTACATATACATTGTAAGCTTTATAGGATCTGTTATCAGCAATTGGAGATTGCATATACTATCAGATCAACATTTATAATGTAGATTGCATTCTAACAAGTGCATCACATTAGAAATCCTTTAGTAGAAGGTGAACTTATCAGTTCTTGATAAATCTCTTAACAGAGTGCACACTTAACAATGTTGCTAAAACTTCAAACGAAGTAGATCCTAACAGGTCTCCACTCTAATAATCCTAACAGGGTAGATCATCAGAAGTGATCAAATTGTAAGCCTTAACTGACTCCCTTCTTATCTGTAGATAGTGAAGTTTTGTGGGTGACATCCCTACCGCAATTTTTACTTCCTAACAGGAGTTTTCTGTGATATCATATCATGTGTTATGTGTTATTTACTTTCATGTATGTTTTTTGAATGTTTACACATGTAAAGAAATTATGTTATGATTACACATACATAAATAAAGATGAACAGATAGATAGGTGAATATACAAATCTGATGACACAAAGGTTAATGGGCCAATCACATAAAAAGTCTTAGAGGTACTGATTCACCCTTCCCCTCTCAGTACATCATTCTAGTAATTCCAACAATATACATACATATACATATACATACATACATACATATATATGTATGATGTTGTTGTTGTTGTTATTGCATGCTTGCTGTTGTTGTGCACCTTATATTGTTTTATATATACACTATTTATTTCATTGAGACTGTGGCTAGCTTGGCATTTGTAATGTATTTGTTGTTATTGGATCAATGTGTGCATGATGTTGAGGTTGTAGATGCATTGAATCACCACTTCCATTCTATTTTGATAGCTATGCTAAGGAACTATGTTATAAAATTTCAAGGCATAAAATTTTATAACTATACATATATTTTATGAGTATGAACATAAATAATAAGGGTACCAGACATTGCCTGATGTGATGAATTTTTGACCAGGCTGTGAATCCAGTGTGGGCCTGTGTGATCTAGAACCTGCAAAGAAAAGAGAGATGGGGGTTAGATCAAAAAGATCTAAGCAATGAATGGCATCCTATTACTACTGATCCTTATCTACAATTATGCATGCATAGTCAATCCATACACTTCTGAAAGAAAAACAGGGAGTACCAAATAGTGAATATCAAGAGTAAAACAAATAAAGAGAGATCAAAGACTTCGCACAATGCCTTGAAGGTAATAGCAACAATTCCCTAGCTCTCAAAGCTCGCGGGTCATCAAGCATTCCAAATGCAAAGATGTAAACAAATGCCAATATTAAACAATGAGCTCATAAAAAATGCATGATGCCCTAGCTTGCAGCCCATGAGCCATCAAGACATTTCCTCATGAAATGATCATAAATAGGGAGTACCACAATATAGTGGATATCAATAGCAAAAAAAATAAAGAGAGATCAAACACTTCACACAATGCCTTAAAGGTAATAGCAACGATGCCCTAGCTCTCAAATCTTGTGGTTCATCAAGCATTCCATATGCAAAGATGTAAACAATGCCAGTATTAAACAGTGAGCTAATAAATAATGCATGATGCCCTAGCCTGCATCCTGCGAGCCATCAAGACATTTCCTGATGAAATTATCATCAACGGGGAGTACCACATAGTGAATATCAATAGAAAAACAAATAAAGAGAGATCAAACAATTCACATAATTCCTTGAAGGTAATAGCAACGATGCCCTAGCTCTCAAAGCTCACGGGTCATCAAGCATTCCAAATGCAAAGATGTAAACAACTACAGTATTAACATTCATATTGTGCCATTAAATAAACAAATGCCATCAAAATTGAATTGAGTTAATGAGAAGTCAAAGCTTGAATGCCTACCTCAAGTCGTGGCTGCCATATACCAAGATTCCAATCAGCTTCCATAGTTAGGGCCCTCTTTGTGCATGACAATATGTGATTACGCTAAATTAGAAATGAGCCTGTCTTCTTATTTTTTTTTTTTTATAATCACAAGGGTATCGCAATTACGATGGTACCATTGCTATTAGAATCAGGGGCACTTGGAAAAAAAAATCACACACAAATGGTAGTGTCGTCGTAAATTGGCGTCAAAATTCGACCCCAAATGTTGTAGTGTATATAAGGAATGTCTCAAATAGTTCCCTTAAATTAGTGATTGGTTATTCACATGCATAATTGGAGATAATATCTGAGCCACGAATGAACTTACAACATATATAAAGGCCCTAGAGGACATGCATGGAAATTGTGGAATCATAAACATGTAGATAACGAATATGTTTGAAACAGCCTCAAGGAACTTTCACGTAAATATATACAGAAGATTCAATGGCATTTTTCCAGTTTATTCCCTGCCTATGCATGAGTGGAAAGCTTTGAAGCAAGTTATGGACATCCATTGA
Source organism: Thuja plicata (assembly GCA_018584345.1). NCBI lineage: Eukaryota > Viridiplantae > Streptophyta > Pinopsida > Cupressales > Cupressaceae > Thuja > Thuja plicata. Next base: position 703,407 of record MU224186.1, read on the forward strand.
AGCACATGTGGATGTATAAATATTGCATGTGAACCAATTTTAACAAAGAATCTCAAAGAAATATAATGTCGTGAAGCGTTGTGATTGCAAGAAATGCAAAAAAAAAAAAAAAAAAGGTGGTGAAAAAGCTTTAGAAACTTTCAAGAAAATGCAATCGGCTGGTGTTAAGCGTAATATATGAACATGTCCCTAAAATGTGGAAGCACAAACACAATCACAAGATTCACACAAAATAAATTTGTTGAAATTCTGTAAAACCTTCAAACTAATGTGATTGGCAGGTGTATTGTCAAATCTTGCAACCTTTTTCCGGCATCCTATTCAGCTATGTCGATATGGGAGCTGTGAAACATGGTATGGAGGGCACTGGTTAATCTCTCTATAGAATGTATTAAAAGATAATTCAAAAAAACAAATTAACAAATGTGGAAAACGTACTATTTTTTTTTCATTTTTTATTAGATTTATAACACAAGGGTGCATATCATGAAGATCATATATTAAGATTTTTTCATAAAATTCTATTGTATTTTTTGTATTTTCAAAAGTACATTTTGTATGAAGGATGGTTGCATCTAATATGGAGTCCATCAAAGCATTAGCAAAAATAATATGGAGTCCATCAAAGCATTAGCAAAAATAGTGTGAGTATGGTAAAAAATCATATAAGTTTTTTGTCAAATGTTGTACGGATCATGTCATGCTTGAAATATTTGATCAAACCCTTTTGTGGTATGTTGTCCCAAATAAGTGAACAAAAATGATTGCAATAATTTAAAAATCAATTTTTGCAAGCTAGCTCTTAGAATTTTTAAATTAATAAAACACTTTGAAACATATCCAAGCAGTGTGAGCTTTGTAGGTGCTCTGAGAGAATATTGTTATGCAGATTTAGTGTGTCAGGGTTGTACATCCTCCAATCAAATGAGATACACTAAAATATTGTAGAAATATGATGCCAATTGGACTTATCGTTAGTCGTGTGTGTATTTTTATTCCTGATTAATGTTGATTGTAATACAGACATTAAAACATCAAGTGTAGTGTTTCATATCCTGCAATTTGGGCTTTGTGGTTTGCAAAACTATTATTGGCGTGAGCAAGGAAGCATTCAAAAAATATTGGTGTTAATCTTTCGTGGTGAAAAGGTCACGATATAAGTGTTATTTATCTTTAATTAGCAAGAGCTTGATGAATTTGGAAGGAGTGATTATGAAACTTTAATATTGGTTGCCCTCATATGATGCATTTGTGGTCTTGTGTATTATGCATCTTAGTCCAAATGAAATAGAGGTAATCATTTCTTTCTCAGTAGAAAATCCTATGATCCTTACCTCCAAGGTATGTCTTGTTGCAACCATTTCGCACCTCCAAGAAGAGGAAAATACACATGGAAATCAAGATATGAGGGGATTACTCTAAATTTTATTTCCTGATTTGGTAGTATGGTTTGAGTTTAAGGGTGCTATGTTGTAAACAAAATCAATATTGGGTGCATTTCCTTTCAAATTGCACCTTACATATTATGTTTAATTTGAAATTTTTTTAGTAGCCTGTGGTGGACTGTACAAAAGAGAAATGTTTTTACATGAATAAAGGAGGATGAAGTATTTTACAAAGTCATTATTGTCAATTAGGATTGCACCTTTAGTGAGATGTGGAATCTAGCTATCCTGTTGAAACACGAAAACACTCTCAGGCTGTGGGTATCCTATGGCGAGAGTGGATCTTCGGGATTAAAAGGTTGGTTCCTTTCGGTAGTCACCTACACTAAACTTTGAACGAGGAAAAGGGATAGAAGGATGTGTTTGTAAAAATAGAAATTTATAACTAAAGGGTGATGCACCAATAATAATCTGGTTTGGAGCTGGGTAATCTCATAGAATTACTTCTAAAAGAGCACTTAAAACTCACAACTCAATTAGACAACCCTTGCAAAATTGACTCTTATGATAGGTCCTAGTATTCTAAAATATGAAGAGGAAAATACTAATGTTTTCTCAGATTCAACATTAAAACATAAGACACAATCATAGATCTGCACCATGGGATATCATATTCTACATTAAATACTGAAAGGACATTGATTAAACAAAGGTGTAAACACAATATTTAAATAAAATCACTCACAATCAATGCTAGACACAGAAGAATAATCGAGAAGTAATTAGTCTCTCTATATAAATAATCAGGAATCTACTACAAACCCTTAAGTCCACTATAATCTACCATAATTTGCAAGATGCAAAAATCTGGCCAAAAGAGAGAACCCCCAAAGCAAGGTGAAAATACAAGATATAACTCAAAACCCTAGAAGGGTTGAGAAAATGAGAAAATCAAGGAGAAATGGGGGTCAAATTGCTAGAAATACGCAGTTGACCACCCTAAAACTCCTCTCAACCGATTCTCTGCGTAGGTGGAACTCTGAAGTGAAACTAAACTGCTCCTAGACTGTCAAAATGGCTCCAAAATGCATGCATATATCTCTTATCTGATGTGAGATAAGATCCTAAATAATAGGAGCTAGAACTAGTAGTTACTCTGAGTTAACGACCTGGAAAGTGATCTGAACTATTATGCAACTGATAGTAGGACTCAACTCACTGGAAACAAAATATCCTCATAAAGTGTTGGAAATTTTTTTAAAAAAAAACCCTTTTGGCCTATATCCATATGTGGAAAAATGAAAATTCCCTCCAACCACTAAAAAATAGAACCCTAAGTCAAAATCCATCCTCTCATGAATTCAACCATTAGACTTCATTTTCCCTTGTATTTAATTTAAATGTTAGTATATGACTTATAGATCCATCATATAATAATTATTAATTACATTTGAAGATTAATGTAAGAAAAATGAGAATACACTTTGAAATATTTCGTAAGTTACATTTTACCCCATTAAGCCCCACGAGTTTTAATAATAGAAACTTTGATAAAAATCAAGGGACAAAATACCTCTCACCACGAGGCTAAGTTAGGGTACAAAAACCCTAAAAATACAAAATCCCCTTTCATTTCCATTTTCTCATTCTGCTATATCCTATGTTCTTCATTTGGGTAAAGCCATGGATTGGGATTACTCTCTGAAGCTTTGTGGAAAATTTTTGAAGGTTTCCATGGAATTTGTGTAGACCATGAGCTCCTTTTGTTGGAAAGTTCCTTTACAATGATCTTTCTTTCCATTATTTTATGTATCTGCAAGCGGCGAGTGCTTTCATTTGATATATTCCTTGTTTCTAAAATCTTCTGTAAACTTTGTTGTTTTACCTCTTCCTCTTGATGTTGTGACTCAAAACCTGAAGGATGGACGAAAATACTATGTATTTGAACCTACTCGCAACAATGAGGGTTCTTTGTACAAACTTCAAACTTGAACATGATCATGGTTTACTTTGTTTACTGGGCTTCTAATACCTGTACATTTCAGCAATCCTAGGGCTTGAGCCCCGCATTTCAAGATCTAAAAACTTTGAAAATTTGGAAGAATTGAGGGCTTTTTCTTAACTTTATGTACATTTCCTTAATCTCTTTTCAAGCTGGGTCTTGATCTCTATAATAGTGTTTTGACATTTGCATGAGGGGTTTCACTAGGCCGTGCATGAGGATTTCTGTACATTGCTGATAACCATGGTTTCAGAGGGTTTCATAAATAAATGGGTATTCAAATCCCATCTCAACTCACGGCTCCCTGCTATTTCTCTATTCATATATTTATTTCATTCTCCGCTGTTTATCATTTTGGCTACATCTTCCATGTTGGGTCTTTCCATGAGGTTTCAAACCTGTATGATCGCGGTTTCCATCATTTGATATAGCACTATTGAAACTCAAAAGCCCCACTATTCTGTAGCATTGACTCTGACCCATTGTAGATGTGCATTATCCTCATGATGTCCACTATGAATAAAACTATTTCACTCGATCACCATTTTTCCTTTGATTCTACCAAGAAATTTTACTATTAACTTCATCACTGTTACCTTTGGGAGTCTATTACCTTTTCATGCATGGTCTCAGCAATAAAACACTGTCATCAAATACCTCAAGTTGTTTTCCTCATTATTATGGTTTCCCTTTTGAAACTATATCCTTGAAGACAATAGGTACATTTCCCTTGTGATGATGTTGGAGTTTCATCTTCTTTAAGGTCACTATTTTAAAACATGATCATAGTTTGCATCTTAATGATATAATCACTATTTTTTTTAATTTGTTGATTATGGTTATTTAGATGTTCTTCTATGGATTCTGGTCACATTTTTCCATGCTTGTATCTTGGAACACTATTAAAAATACACTTGGTATTGTTATTATTCACATGATATCTATGTTTTCAGTGAAAAATAAGGAGCATATTTCATTTCTATTAATCATGTTCTACACCTGAAACCTCTGGTATTTTGAGTTCTCATTGTTACAAGGCATTGTTTCTGATCCTTTTAATATCACTGTCATCATTGAAATTTTATGTGCTGGTATTCATGTTGCCACTATGAATAATATATCTCTCTCTATTGTTGGGATTATATTGGAATGATGTACTGAGAGGGGAGGGGTGAATTAGTACTTCTAAATTTTTTTCCGTGGTTAGCCAATTAACCCTTAATCATCAGTTTGTAATTTCTTATCTAATTGTTCATCTTTCTTTATGTATATGCAATCATATCATAAGTTTTTTAATATGTAACCATAACATAAACATTCATGAAAATAGATAACACATAACACAAGATATGATATCGCAGAAAACTCCTTCTAGGAAGTAAAAACCGTGGTGGGGATTGTTACCCACAAGACTTCACTATCTGTAGATAAGAAGGGGCCGGTTAAGGCTTACAATTGGTCACTTCTGATGACCTACCCTGTTAGGATTATTACAGTGGAGACCTGTTAAGATCTACTTTGTTTGAAGCTTTAGCAACACTGTTAAGTGTGCACTCTTTATCTGCTCATCGGTAGCCTTTGTGTGTTCTTGACAACTGATGTGATCTATTTCTGAACTTTGCATGAATTCTACCTTGTGCTCCTTAGATGCTCTTCATGGCTATCAACAACTATCCATCCATTTTCACAATTGAATTGAACATCTATTTATACTAGTTTTTGGCTCAATTCTTGATTCACACTTCACAAGTTAACTCTAGATCCAAGGTTTACAACTTGACCTTGATCTTTAGTTAGATATGTTTTAGATCCGTTAGGATGCTTTAAAAAATTTACATTAATCTTTCTTGACCCTTAAGTTATCATTTAAAACAAATTAAAACTCTATAAATAGAATTACATTGCTTTATCTGACGTGTAAAACTTAGATCCACTATTTGCGGGTTCTCTAACTGACTGTCGATTATGACAGTCAGTTTTCTTTGTCATCGGTGTTCCTTTCTTGAACTGGTCATTGGGTTTGCCTTTTCTGTTCCCGTCGGTTTTGTTCTTAAAACTGTGTCGTCGGTGATGTTCTCAATGTCATGATATTGAACCATTGGTGATGTCCCGTTCACTTCATCTGTGCAACACTTGTTAGTGTTCATCGGTCAATTCCATACTTAGCATTTTCTTGTGACATTTGTGTTCAGTCGGGTATGTTGTTCGCCGGTAATGCTTGTACCGATGATCTCTGTCGATGTTTTTCACTAAGTGTACTAATGGAAAAATTAATGTCATCAATCTCCCCCTTTGACATTAGTATCAAAAACATGATATGTGCAACATACTGAGTTTATTAGTATGTACACCTGTGTATACTCCTTTCTTAGTTATTTAAATGACTCCCCCTATGTATATGCCGGTAGGTGTAAGTATATATACATATCCTTATGTACTTTTCTTTTTGATATATATATGTACATAACTTTATCTATGTTTGTTTCTTTTGTACATACAATATACATTTCCTTTCCTCCTTTTTTGATTCTAAAGGCAAAGGTACTTACAGTTTGTCAAAAAGATTGGAATGTGAGGACTTGATCTCCGCCATCATCTTTTCCCATTTTTCTTTCAGCATTTCTAGAGCCATGTGCTCCAGTGAAATCCGTACATGTATATCATAGATGCTATCTACTACAAACATCTCGGGGGTTGCAATAAGATTTCTTGCATCAGAAATATGCTGCTGTAAAATAGTAAGATTAGGCAGAATGTGTGCCTGTAGTTCGGTTATCTCACCTCTTAGTTGTGTTTCAGCATCCCATATTTCTTGCCTTAGCCTGCTAGCCTCTATGACCTTGTCATGATGCGCCTTTATACTGTCTGCATTTGAGGTTAGGTTTTGTGCACTGGTTGTGACATTGGAATCTATCTCTGCTAGCTTGTCACTATTTTCTTTTGTATAATTTTCAAGCGTGCACATCTTTTGAACTAAGGTGATTTCCTCAGCAATCATTGGCTCTAATTGATCAGTTAGTTCAGAGAGCTTTACCTTGTTCAATGCCACTTCTTGGCTGATTTTATCAATTAATTTGTATTGATACTTCTTTTCTACTTGTTCTTCTATAGCTTGTTGTGCATTTATATTTTTCTCTGTGATGGCATCGGTAAGAATAGCTATTTGTTCCTAAACTGTAGTGTTTGCTTCAAGTTTTAGCTCAAGAACAAGTTGTTGGAGAATATCTCTTGCCTTGTCAAGTGCCATTGATTCTCTATGTTCTTGTATCATTTTCTTTTGAATGGCTTTTCTTTGACATAGCACTCCAAACTCTTGAAGTTTATCACTATCCAAAGTGGTAATATCCCAGTTTGGAACTTCTATCACTTCATCCAATGTAATAGCCAAGATGTCTTTCTTCACTGTTTTCTTCTTCTTCTTCTTTGGCTATGGTGCAGTTTGATGTACTATCATCTGTAGAGCATGAGATTGGGTTAATTTTGTAGGTGAGGGTCGAGAAGATGTGGCGTTCTTTTGAATTTGTTCTGAGGTCACCTGCAGGTTTGTTGAAGACGTCTCCTCATTTACCTTGGGTGTATCAACAGATGTATGTTCCTTAAGTTTTATGCCTTCATCCTGTTTGACATCTTCACTTTTGTCCTTTTCTTCACCCTTTCTCAGTGTGTCTTCTGTTTTATTATCAGGTTCTTTGTCTTGTTCTTTTGACACTTCTTGCTGATTATCAGTTGCATCTTTTATTTCTGTATCTATTGCCTTTTGAGGGTTGGACACAACTGTGTTTTCATTTGTATCCATCTCCTTGGGTACATTATCAGCTTTCTCAGATGATTTGTCCTAACTTGACTGAATATCAATAGCATCTATTAAAATAGTGATGTTGGTAGGTGTATTGACTGTTGCAGTGTCTGTAGTTGTATTCTGTCCGTCGTTGTTGCCCTTTGCAACATTTATGTCTTCATCTTTTTGAATTTATTTTGTAGGGTCTTGTCCTGTGGTGTCATTGACAATGTTGTCCAGCCAAGATTCATCATTTATATCCTCAGTTAAGTTACCTTTTATAGACAATTCTTCTTTGGTAACTTCTTCATCTTCTAAATTGATATGTATTTGACTTGCTGGTATTTGATCATCTTCATCGTCTTTTGGCCAGTCTTCATTTATAATGTCAGTCTGTTTTTGGCCTGTTATTTGTACTTCTTCACTGTCTAACTCAACTATTGAGTTATCTCTCTGATTGATAGTTTCTTTCTCATAACTGCACTTCTCATCAGGGTTGAGTATCTTACTCCATGTATTATGCGTTTCTTGTTCTAGCTCTATAAAATTCTCTTCAAGAAATTTATAAGCTCTCAAATTGGGTGAGAAACTTTTCTCATGTTTCTCCATGATTTCATTGATTTCTTCTATTTTTGATTCAGGAGGTAAAAGAGAAACCAGTACCTGTTCTCTTACCCTTTTCTCTTCATGAATTGCAAAAGTGAATCTAGAAGATATTCTATTTAATAGTTCCTATGGTAAATCACATGTAGTGAATTGCAGTGGGATATAATAATGTTTGCACATCTTAGAAAGAAGTGCATCTTCGATTTTATTCTATTGTACAGAATCCCATCTTAACCATTTCCTAATCTTAGGATGTCCAATAGATGTAGCCTCAGAAATATACTTACATAGTTCATCAATGTCTTCAGTGGGTGATGTATCCTTTGTTGTTTCCACTGCTTTTGCAGCATCAAGTTCATCCATTGCTGAGTCTTCTAAATCCTCATATGTCTGAACAAATTTCATCCTTTTGGCAGGTGCCCTAGCTGGTTGTTTTTCCATTACTGTGTCAGGTTTCCTTTTATACACCTTTCCTTTTACCATTTGAGAAGGAATTGCATCATGTGTTGTTTGACTTCTTGTTCTTGACTTCTTAGGTGGAGAAGGAAGTGGTGCATCAGACTCTTCTTCCTCTGAGTCATTTTTCTCTATTGTATCATTGATGGTTATCTTGTCCTTGGTGATTTCCTCATTGCCTTCTTGTTCCTCTTCACCTTCTCTTTCTTCTTCTTCATCTGAAGATATATTCAAGTTCTTTTTCAAATTCTTCACTATTCTTTTTGACTGTTTTACAACCTTCTTGACAATAAGATTTGTTTTAATCTTCTATTTTGCCTCTTCATAGGTACCAAATCTTAGTAGCTTGTTGTCTACTGGTTCATTTAATAGTGCCTTAATGCACTCATTGGCTAATCCTGTTTTGATTTCATAGTCCAATTTTGAAAGCCTTAATTTTCTTGGTACTACTGCTTGTATGAATGTGAAATCAGTATCTACCATGAAACATATGTCTTCTCAATGTTCTTCTATCAAACTTTCAGGAATTCTAGTTCTTGCTTGCAACATTTCCTTTATGGTTTTGAAATACTCATGCATAACATTATCAAAGTCCGTTCCTAGTGATTCTATGAATTCACCTATCTGAATGGTTATGGGTCTGCTTGTGTCCAACACAACTTTTCCTATGGAAGGAAAGTATTCTTCAAAATAAAAGAATATGCACATTATGAGGGAACCAAACTTACAAGTGTTTTTCCTTGAAGATCTTATTGTGCACATGTTCTCCTCCAGTTGATGTAACAGGATCTCTGCAAGATCCATCTTCTTCCCCTATTTGATAATCTTGTATGCTGTGCTCATAGCGGTACTAGATATTCTATTCATTTGGCTTGCTTGGAAAATCTTATATCCAATAACACATGCTCCGAACTTCAGCTCTACGTCGGTAATGGTGTTGACCTTTAGTGCTCTTTTATCTGACTTAGCACCAGTCAGTTTTTCCACTTCTGCTAGAGATGGGTGCTTGTGAGCCTGTGGCTTATCGATTGTAGGATAACCTGTGATGGCATGACATACATCCTTTGTTATTGCCTTTGGCTTATTTAGCCATAAAGTCTTGTTATGAACTCTGCTAAGAATAATCTTTATCCATTCTATTTTGAAGACCTTGGGAAAATGTAGTGCATTTGTGAGTCCCTTTACTTCCAAGTGTTTGTGCTCATCTTTGAGTTTTCTAGCATCATCACATAATGCCCTATAGGCATTATCTATGTCTAGATCTCCTATTTCCAAGATCTTACAGTGAATATAGGACCTTACGTCCTCTACCAGTAAAACCCTAGGAAGGATTCAGGAGAATACTCCAGAATCGTCAGGTTGTGAAGCTATTTCATGATGTAACTTGTATTTAGGTTCAGCACATGTTCCTCTGCTGACAAGCTTGAAGGATTTTTTCCTATCCACTTTTATTTTCTCAACTCTTGAAGTTGATGCCATTTTGGTTTCAGAAAATTTAGGGCTTCGCAAATAAAACAGTGCGATCGGTGAGTGGTATTACTTACAAATTTTCTTTGATTTCCTGTGAATGTGAATGCTTCCTGTTACAATGATTTCTTCAGGGTCACTTTCCAAATTTCTCTTAAATCGCTCTGGTCTGCTCTGCTCTGCTCAAAAATCGCGGGTGCAAAAATGAGTTCACCCGTCAGGCTTTTATACCTTTTTAAGCCCTAAGTTGTCATTAATGCTCACCAACTTTGTCAATTTACAAAGATTGATTTTGTCGGTAGAGACATTCACAACACCTTTGGTCTCTCTGCAAAGTGTCGGGGTTGCTAGCAATTTTCGGAGACTTCACCGATGATTGTCGGTGAGGTTGCGAAGACAGCTGTTGTAGATTCAACATTCACCGATCTCTGTAGGTTTACACTTTGCTTGCGTAATGACCGATACATTCTGGTAAGTAGTGCTAACTTTTGTGTGTGTGTTCACCGATGTAATTTGTGCCCATTAACCGATGGTAGCTTTTCAATAGTTTTAGCAAATAGCAATGTATTGCATCTTCATTTATGCTAATATTACAATATGAACTATATGTAATGGAACTAATGTTTGATGAATCTTTTTACGATGCAGTTCCATACTTACTTGTGCAATCTAGTTAGATGTAGTGATGTCACTAGATCCATTGGATGAGGTGTCACCATTTGCATTTCTTGTTCCAGCACCTTCGGTGTTTGTGGCTTTTACCCACATCTTGTTTCTCATTCTCTTGATGTCATCAATGGTATTTCCATTGGGATGTGTGATTGTGTCAGTCAGTCAGTCTTTGCAATCTTTTATCACATGTCCAAACTTATGACAATGCAAGCATGCCATACCTGGATTGGTCCAACCTCTTGACCTTCTGGTCCACTTTCTCATACAGTTGGCAGCAATATGACCATACCTTCCACATGCTGTGCAATTTACCCATGTGTTATAGTCCCAAACATATGAGTTACTTACTCTTGTTGGTTTCTAGCTTTTATTAGTTTCCTTTGGTGTCCATGCCTTGTTGTTCTTTTTCCAAAATTCCTTATGTGTATGCCTATTTATTTTTCATGTAGGACAGTATTTGTCCATATAGGTTTTTCTCTTTGAATTTGTCACTTTGGATCTGTACTCATGTGCCTTTTGTCCTTTCTTTTGACATTTATAACAATTACCAATAAACGTAGATTGTGCTTGAGAAATACCTTTCATTTTGCTTCTGCAGGTGTTTGAGGTGTGGCCTAGTTTTCCACAGTGATTGCATGACAATTTCTTGGATCTTGGGTTTGTGAAAACATTCCTTTGATTTGGTTCATTAGAAGATTCACCATTCTCTTTGTACCATAATCCCGTGTAGTTATTGACTCTCCTTTGTCCATCAAGAAAATCATCCATCCTTTTATTGCTATCCTCAACCTTTTTAATTAATTCATTGTGTTGATTCTGGACTTTGATTTCATGCTTCAATTTTTTGTTCTCTTCTCTTAGCTCACCTATGATCTGTATTCTTTCAATGAGTTTGGTATTTAATCTGTTTGCTTCTTGACTCATAAGAATAATCTGGTTGGTAACCTCATGGTGATGCTCAGTGAGTCTTAGAATCTCTGATTCTTTCTCTTGTAGTTTCTCTGTAATTTTCCTCCTATCATCAATGACTAGAGTTCTTTCATTTTCAGATTTTCTTGCATCATTCATGACATCAATTATTTTCACTATTTGAGTCTCTTGACCAATTTGCAGCATCTTGATTTGATCTGTCAGATGTAGATTGATCTTTTGTATACTTGTAATTTCTTCAACTGATGCGTCTGAAGCTTTGCTCATTAATGATTATATTGTTTCAAAGTAATCTAGTATTTCCAATTCTTTGTAGTCTTTCTCATTCAGCCTGGTTACCATAATCTTTCTTTCATCAAGAAATTTTCTCAGTTTTATTTTTGCCTCCTTATACCGCTCATAGTTTATTTGCATTTGTAACTTCTCATTCTCAATAGTCATGTCCAGTCTGAACTTGTCCATTGCTCCAATCTGTTCTCTCAAGTCTTTAAGCTTTTCAAGAAAGACTTAGCTCTGATACCAATTGTTGGGATTATATTGGAATGATGTACTGAGAGGGGAGGGGTGAATCAGTACCTCTAAAACTTTTTTCGTGGTTAGCCAATTAACCCTTAATCATCAGTTTGTAATTTCTTATCTAATTATTCATCTTTCTTTATGTATATGCAATCATATCATAAGTTCTTTAATATGTAACCATAACAGAAACATTCATGAAAATAGATAACACATAACACAAGATATGATATCGCAGAAAACTCCTGTTAGGAAGTAAAAACTATGGTGGGGATTGTTACCCACAAGACTTCACTATCCATAGATAAGAAGGGGCCGATTAAGGCTTACAATTGGTCACTTCTGATGACCTACCCTGTTAGGAGTATTACAGTGGAGACCTGTTAAGATCTACTTCGTTTGAAGCTTTAGCAACACTGTTAAATGTGCACTCTTTATCTGCTCGTCGGTAGCCTCTATGTGTTCTTGACAATTGATGTGATATGTTTCTGAACTTTGCATGAATTTTGCCTTGTGTTCTTTAGATGCTCTTTGTGGCTATTAACAACTATCCATCCATTTTCACAATTGAATTGAACATCTATTTATACTAGTTTTTGGCTCAATTCTTGATTCACGCTTCGCAAGTTAACTCTAGATCCAAGGTTTACAACTTGACCTCGATCTTTAGTTAGATATATTTTAGATCCATTAGGATGCTTTAAAACATTTATATTAAGCTTGCTTGACCCTTAAGTTATCATTTAAAACAAATTAAAACTCTATAAATAGAATTACATTGCTTTATCTGACGTGTGAAACTCAGATCCACTATTTGCGGGTTCTCTAACTGACTTTAGGTTCTGACGGTCGGTTTTCTTTGTCGCCGGTGTTCCTTTCTTGAACTGGTCATCGGGTTTGCCTTTTCTGTTCTTGTCAGTTTTGTTCTTAAAACTATGTCGTTGGTGATGTTCTCAATGTCATGATATTGACCCATCGGTGATGTCCTGTTCATTTCATCTGTGCAACACTTGTTAGTGTTTGTCGGTCAATTCCATACTTAGCATTTTCTCATGACCTTTGTGTTCAGTTGGGTATGTTGTTCGCCGGTAATGCTTGTACCGATGATCTCTGTCGATGTTTTTCACTAAGTGTACTAATGGAAAAATTAATGTCATCATCTATTACTCCTATTCACTTTTCTTGATCATTGTACCTTTTTATGTTCTGAATTGATACCATCATTTTATTGAGACTTCTCCATTTTGGTGGAAAACTGTGGCAATCAACTCATTTCATTCTGCATCTGATAACAATAATATTGTGTCATGGTTTCTCACACCTAATAATCAAGACCTTTTGGATTTTCACTTATTTTAACTGATATAGCTCTATATCTAGTGCTTGAAATACATCCACTGAATCCCTTTGTACTTGCTGAACATATCTCTCTTCATATTGATCATATATACATAATCTTATCCTATTGATCTTTTCATTATCAATAACAATAATTATTGCTTGTACTCACAGTTTGACAGTGTTGAATGTGAGGTTTTGTTTATTGTTTCTCCCTTCTTTTTCCAGTATTAGGCCACTACAATACTTCATGTTTTCCATGGTATCAAATTCTGAGTTGATTTATTTAGATTTTTACCTTTTGTTTCTACTTTAAGAAATGTATTTCGATGTCCACTATGTTTGTATCATTGTTGTCATTATATATATGATACAAAAACATCATACAGGAATGCTAAGATTTCTATTACTGATGATGATTTTTGTCTTTTTTTTTATTGTGCCAATGATGGGCTTGTATCTTTAATGAATGGTATCACAATAGTGTTGTAATGGTCCTTCTATTTTGTAACACATAGTCTTATTTCTTTCCTTATATATTACTATTCATGATAGCTATGGGTGCTTTGAATTTCTTCCTTATGACTATGTTTATGTTGCTTATTGGCATAATGGAAAAGTTGGAAGATGAAGGTTTTTGCATTAATGTCCACATAGCAGAGGAATTGATCAAAGGAAGTGATCAAAAGAAAAGATTGGTTTTTTCTAACCTAACTATTGCAGGTTAGCCAGTGGAGTAGAGTGATCAAAGTTTTGAAGAGGATATGAAAGATATGGAGTCGCACATATAGATGAAGGATGTTGAAGGTTTTAGCTTGTTCACCCAAAGTTTTAGAGTGTTTTATGAATCTTTGGATAGGTAAACATGTTACAGAAGATGACAATCATAAAAGGTGACAGTTAGTGTTAACATGAAGACATAAAAAAGTCTGGTGTGATCAACAGAGTAAGAATTTTATGGAACGCATCTAGGAGTTTGTCTGGGACATACTCAGGTATACTCAACTCAAAAATAATATACCTTACAGGTCCGCATAGAAAAATCTTATTGTCTCAATGGCTTGATGACAGTGTTCTTCAAGGTTTGGTGAAAAAGAGTTGGCAAAACCAATGAATGTGATGGATTTGAATGGATGAGTTTTTTTCATGATGTTGTAGGATGTTCTTAAGGTATGTTCTTGATGATTTGATGATCCACATGGATCAGAAGGACTTGATTTGTTGAATTTTTGGTCAATGATAATATTTTTATTTGTATTATTTGTTCTTGGTCAACCTAGTTGGTAAATCATGTTGCGCAAGTAAAAAAAATGATATCTGGGAGATTTATGATCTTGAGGAGGTGGTTATAGTTTTTGGTCAAGATTAAGAGGTCATAGATGAATTCAAATCAATAGATCTAGTCCGTAGATTGGAAGAGATGATGAATTAGGTTTTGTCGACCTAGTTCTTGGTATAAAATGAATAATTAGGGAAACATTAATTTGTGGATTGTGGATGCAGATATCAGAGGTGGATAGTAAAGGGAGAGCCCTATTCAATGAAATCAAAAGTGTTTTCAACAAGAGGTTGAACAAAGATCTGCAAAGTTTTCTTATAAGGAACTGTAATCAGACATTAGGGTTGTCATTCTCAGTAGTTCACAAAAAATCCTATCAGATTGGATTATGGTCAATCATTGTAGTGATCAAATCTATAAGGAAATGAACCTTCATTATGGTTGTATCCCAAGGATTTTCATTTGAGAAGTGAGCTCTAGGAAGTGAGCTTGCTTGCATGTGCAATCCCCATAATTGTAAAAGTTTATACTTATAACTAGGTATTTGTTTATTATGGGTAATCAACCCCACTATGGAGGTTTAAGGGTTTTGGGGGTTTGAAGTTTGAGATATTAGGAACAACTAATTCACCCCACCCCCCCTTAGTTGTTCATTACCATAGTATCAACAATTGGTATCAGATCTTTGGTCCCTTGAAGAAAGCCTAACAAGATTAAGGGAGATCCGCTATGGAAACCTATAGAAAATACAATCCAAGGTTTGAAGGCACCAACTATGCCATATGGAAAGGAAGGATGATTACACATCTGAGATGCATATGTGAGGAATGCTAGAATATTACAAATAACTCTTATGCTCCTCATACATATCTATCCATAGCCTCAGCTAATGAGAAGAAACAATTTGAATGCAATATGAGAGCAAAGGAAGCATTATTGAGTGCCCCATCAGATATAGAGTACACAAATGTGATAGAGCTAGAGAATGCTCATCAGATCGGGACCAAGTTGGAGACTCTACATGAAGATGATGCACATGTAAAGAAAGAAAATTTTCAAAGATTGAAAAGAGAGTATGAAGCACTGAAGATGATAGGAGATGACAACATTGTCTCCTACATGCGAAAGATTAATGAGATAGTTTGTGGAATCAGATTATTGGTGGAATATTGGAGGAAAATGAGATTGTTTCCAAGGTACTGAGATCACTACCTCTTTCTTACAAAACCAAGGTTGCTACAATTGAATAAATCAAGATTTTTGCCACTATCACAAGAGACACTTTGGTTGGTAAGTTGTCTGCATTTGAAATGAGTGAATTTGGTGATTCTTTTCCTAAGGTTGAAACTGATTTCAAAGCTAGTATATCTAGAAGATGTGTTCATAGATAAAATCAAGGTGAGAGACCCACAAGGAGAGTGAAAAACTATGAACAAGAGATCAGAGAGCTCGAAGAAGAAGAGAAGGAATTCCAGGAGTTGGAAGCACTAATTTCCAAAAGGATACCTAAAGGATTGGGTAAGTATAACAAAAATATGCCCCTAAAATGTTTCTCATGTAATAAAATAGGACATTTTTCCTCTAGATGTTCGGAGAGGGTTGCTAAGCTCAAACCCAAAAGGCCAAGATTTGAGAAAAAGTGTTATTATGCTACTGATAATGAAGATATCACTGATGATGAGTGAGATATTATTAGAAGTGAAGATGAAAATGTGCTTATTATCATTAAGGAGGATGAAGCTAGTTCAAATGATTATAATTCTAACATTTTTTGTGTTATTGAAGAATATGCCTTAGCTTCTCAAGTGGTAAAAAGGGATGAATGGATTATTGATAGTGGCTGCTTGCATCACATGACTAGTGAAATGAGAAAGTTTATCAACTATGAAAAGCATGATGGTGGTATAGTAAGATGGGGTGATAACAGTGGCGGTATAATTAGAGGAAGATGATCCTTTTCTCTAGATGGAAAGAACACAACTAATGATGTACTAAATGTGGAAGATATGAAGCATAATCCTCTCAGTGCTAGACAATTAGTGGACAAAGGATACAAACAACATTTCAAAGATTTCAGATGCAAGATCATAAATGAATGTGGAATAGAGATTGCCACAGACTCAAATACTAAAGGTTATGTATTACATCTGAATTGTGGACAAAAAACTTGTTTGATTGAACAAATAGATTTGGTTATACCATAAAAGGATATGCCATGTGAAATTTAATAATATTGTGGCATTAAAATCTAAATGTGTTGTTAGAGGTTTTCCAATAGTGAAGAAGCCTGCAAATTCTACCTGCAAAGAATGGCAATTGGGTAAGAAACCTCAAACTACTTTCAAATCTAAAGTCGTAAATGCCAATAGATTATTAGATCTTGCACATATTGATTTGTGTGGTCTTACCAAAAGGCTAAGTATGTATGGAGATACATACTTTATGTTACTCATAGATGATTACTCTAGAATAGTATGGGTAACTGTAAGAAATGATAAGGAAGAGCAAAAAAGATCTTGTTTAATCTAATGAGCAAAGTGTGAGGAAATGCATACCATGAAATAACCAAGTCTAGAAGCATGCACCATACAATATGAGACAATGTTTTT
>MU224186.1:804010-815225 GCA_018584345.1 Thuja plicata
AGTAGTATAGAATGTGTATATGAGGAAAATTATATATGTATATATCATTAAGTATTATGATATACAGTCATTTTTGTATGAAGTCATTTTGAGTAACTTAGCCACATTCCTTTGTTGCCATAAATGACAAAGGGGAGATTGTTGGCAAGTTGAATTCCTAAGGAAGCATGACTTACTTTGTGTTTTCAATCATGGCAACAAAGTCATACTAAGTTTCTATCAAAGATAACTTAGAAGATAAAATGACTAAGTATAGAAAATAGGACAGACAGAGAGATACAGAAATCAGCACATCAGCACACATGTTAGAGAACACACCAGAACATGTGTTCTTAGATATATACTCTATGGTATATATACATACTAGATCCAAATATGCAGAGTATGGAACATCAGTACGGAAAAGTTATAGACATATTAGTAGACCTGCAGTCTAGGAAACAGAGCATGGAAGCTGACTACAGTTTTGATCAGCGTGTATGATTTTATAATGTAATGGCTAAGCGCCTTTATTTATAAGTTTGTAATAATGTAATTAATGTTACTGTAAACATGCTTGGGATGACTTGTTTAGAAGCGTTATGTATATTTGTTTTAGGGCTAACTGTTAGATTAGGCTGAAAGCTAATCTCCCAAGAACACCTGCATGCAAACCTGTCACATGGAAGAAGCAAAGACAAAAGACAGAAAGAAACTATGGTGGCCAAAAAGCCAGAGGAGACATCATGTACTCAAGAAAACAATATATTGATCATATGTTTCTAGATTACAACGTGATGATAAAAAACTCCGTGTCTAAAATAGAAGAGGTGAATCCTTATAAAGGAATCATGAAACCCTAAAAGGGAAACCCTAAGGCTAGCTAAAGCAAACTAGAGTGAATAGGTGAGTTAGTAATTAGATCGAAATGATTTAATTAATAACTCAAAGGACTATTACTCTAACACCCCCCCTTAAGATAAGCTTAGGGAGAAGCAAAACCTAGGAAACTACTACAGAAAGCAAGAAAGATGGATCCTGGCAACAAGGCCTGATCAGGTACCCAAGTACAAGAAATAAACTAGATGAAGGAAATTGAGCCTTCAATCTAGGGAAAGTCCCAAAGAGAGGAACAAGAAAGAGCCAAAAGCATCTCCGAAGTAAGAAGCTGTAAATTCTGTCAGAAGTAACTGCTGGAACCCCCACTGAAGTGCATGACCAGGTAGAGAAGACAAAGTCTGAAGAGCTGATCAATCAAACCAAGGAAGCAATAGAACCAATAGGTGAACCCTCCCATAATGCTAAATAGGGAGAGGTGACACGAACATTGAAATGCAATGCCAGAAACATCTGTAGAAAGAAGAATCAGGAACACCAACAGTGCAACAGAAGTACAAGCACAAGATAAAGGGCGGTGTCACCAACACACAACATGGGCTAATGTCATAGAAGGTACACTCACTTGACAAAGGTGGATGAGCACAAAATGGCATAACATCATAACCCCCCATGGCACTTTATAACAGAGTCCAAGTACAACACACACAAGGTGTTCAAAATCCAAGAAATGCAGAAGTAGGCACTTTATCTTAGTGCATTTAGAGAATAAAGAATGCTATAGAAGAGAAGCATACAAGCTCAGAAGTCAGAAAGAAGAGTGAGCCAGAAGATCAGAAGAAGAGATCCCAGGACCTATAGAACCCAAGTAATCTGCTAGAGTGTGAAAGATGCCAAACTCAGAGGAGAGAGAACCTAGAGAAAAATCTAGAAAAAAATACCCCTACAACTGAATAGCTCATTGAACCAGCTTTCCAATGATATCTGGTTTGCCAAAAACAGAGTTCGGATGAGCAAGATATGGCTCTAGGAAGGCAAAAATAAATATCAGACTTTGACAATAAAAAACACAATCAAAATAGAAGAACCCAAAACCCCAACCTTCATCATCAAAAATTTCTTGGAAAGAGCTTTCCGACGGTATATGGAAGTCAGAAAAATACCCCCGTATGCTCAAGATAGAGTGAAAATAGTCTGGGAGGGTCAAAAAGCCACCAAAAATAAAATTTAAGCCCCTGGAGCTGAAAATTCTCTGGCCCCTGGGCGCATGGCGCGCGTAGGGGGCTGGGGCAAAGTCCCCCGATCATCCATATGACCAGTCACAGGGCTACAAGGGGCCCGTTGGGTGGCACTACGGGCGGCGGATCCAGGCGGAGCGACGGGACCCGGGCGGAGCAGTGAGGGAGGTCGGCGGGGCCGTCAGGGCCGGCGAGGCGGTGGCTGCAGTGGCGGGAGGCGGCTGAGCGCGGAGCACAGGATGGTAGGGCTGCTTGGTGGGCAGAGCAGTGACCGCAGGTGGGCGGGGCGCAGAGGAGGGCTGTCGGGCGTCGGTCGACAGCGGTGGAGCATTGGTGGCCCCACGGTGGCACCTTCACAAAAATATTGCGCGCGTTTTTAAACACTTTAAAAAACACAAAAAATGGGTTTTTTTAATTTTTTCTCAGTTTCCGTTCCCGTACGGCACTGGAAACCAAAATGTTTTTTGCCTCGGAGGCAAGTTGTCCAAAATGGATAAGCTTTATATAGATTTTGGGGTTTTTGGGCAGTCTAAGCACAACAGTAAGGTCTGTTTGAGCCCAAAATGACTAGAAACAAAGGTCCCCCCTAAATCCACACAAAAACTTCTAGAGAGCCAGGAAAAACCCCAACTTCTGATACACTTTGACAAAATATGAATAGCCAGTTGCAGGATGGCTCTGATACCATGTTAGATTAGGCTAAAAGCTAATCTCCCAAGAACACCTACATGCAAACCTATCACATGGAAGAAGCAAAGACAGAAGACAGAAAGAAACTATGGCAGCCAAAAAGCCAGAAGAGACATCATGTGCTCAAGAAAATAATATATTAATCATATGTTTCTAGATTACAATGTGATGATAAAAAACTCCATGTCTAAAACAAAAGAGGTGAATCCTTATAAAGGAATCACGAAACCCTAAAAGGGAAACCCTAAGGTTACCAAAAGAAAATGAGAGTGAATAGGTGAGTTAGTAATTAGATCGAAATTATTTAATTAATAACTCAAAGGACTATTACTCTAACACTGACTAATGATTTGTTTTGGGTTGCGCCTATTCAAATTTGAAGATATAAGTATGTAATGTAAAGATATATTACAAGTGTCGATTATTGTGTAAGAAGAAGTTACAGAGGGACAACATAATGAAGTCAGAAGATGATATAGCTCTTTGAAGAAGTAAGAGAATCCACGCATACACGAAATTGATCAGACAACAGTGTCACTACAATAGTTCATTTTTGATATAGTGCATATCAACATTCAGAGGGTTGTAGCCTTCATCCTATTGGACAGTGAGTCCACCACCCCTAATAGGGTTATTGTAAAAGACTCTTAAAAGGGTCAGACCCTTAACCAGGTCATTGTACTCAATTTGTAAAGACTGCTCCTAATAGGGCAAAGGAACTTTAACAGGTTCACTATACCTAGTACAATATTTTGTAGGTACTAATCCCCACCAGAGTTTTCCTCTGATCAAGGTTCTCCGTAATCAAATCATGTGTATGTTTTCTTGTGTTAAGATTCTTGAATGCATATTTTTTTTATGTTTAATTGGCTGAAATATAAAAAGTAGATAAACACTGATTCACCCCCCATCTCAGTGTTTCTAACAATTTTAAAAGGTTCTTGCAAGAAAAATCCCTAACAAAGTGGCGACTCTACTGGGGATTCAAAAGTTGTATTCATAATATCTCTAGTGTTAAAAAGTTAAATAAAGTTACAGTTGAGTTTTTCAATCTAGATCATTCTTGTAGTATTCATATTTCCCAAACTTGTATTGGGTAGCGACTCTAAAAGAAAATATATGTAATCAGTGCAAAAGTGAAACATTTATACAAAAATGAATAATAGGTCAAGAATGAGAGATAATCCAAAAGTTGAGTTGGATAGTGAGATCCCAACTAATTCAAGAACTAAGATGTCTTGGAGAGAGAAGAAAAATCAAGCTGATATGAGTGATTCTTCTCCAAGAAATGAAGAGAATAGCACTAGAAGGAAGGATACAAATCAGTCCAGTCATGAGGGGAACACCTCAGAGTACGAAGAAGCCCCTGAACTTGGATTAGAAACATATGCAGTTACTAATACTTATAGTGAAAGAGAAGGAACTGACACTATTAGCTCAGACTCTAAAGTTCCTTCTAATGAGCTTGCTGAAGAGGGAAGAATCCTCATAAGGCAGTCAGCCATTATTCAACAAAAGAAAAGGGGAAAATAAATTAAAAAGAAAAAACATGAGCAAAAGGATGTTGACAAGTTTAGAAGAAGATCTCTACGACATCAAGCTACAAAATTTTTTGAGAGGTCTCGCAGAGACCAAGAGATTCCAAGCACCCACAAAGGTTTAGGTCCTCAAACCTTTAAAGATAAAGGGAAAAAAAAAAGTTACTGAAAATGAAGTTGAGGAACCAAAAACTCATAAAATCTTGACTGAAGAAATGTCTAAACTAGACATTGACCTTGAAAGATCAAGAAGGGAGAAACAAACTATGGCAAAGATGCTGGAGAAAGCTGCAGCTAAAGATGCCACCTTGGAGATGAATAAAAAGATTGAATTTTTGCAATCTTCCAAATATTTTTATGTTGATGGTGAAAATACTACATCTTCAAAAGCCAAGGTTACTTCTTTCCAGGAGGATGAAAAATTTCAAAGGAGGCTATTGCACCTAGAAAGGTATGAGCAATTCACTTTTATTGGCATTCCTAGTTATCCTAATGCAGTTCCTAATGATATTGGAGAAAAACTCCCTAAGTTTTCACAAAACAATGTCATTTCTTGTGAATTTCATCTAAGAAAATTCATAGATATCATAGATGATTTAAATATTAATCATGAAGATGTCCTTATTAATTTATTTGTTCAATCCCTGGTAGAGGATGCTAGGGAATAGTTTAGAGGATTGTCTAATGGTTCAGTTGCATCTATGGATGAACTAATAGATTTGTTCAAAGATGAGTATGGTGAAAAAACCAATGAAGGGTTTTG
The DNA here is from genome assembly GCA_018584345.1 of Thuja plicata. Lineage (NCBI taxonomy): Eukaryota > Viridiplantae > Streptophyta > Pinopsida > Cupressales > Cupressaceae > Thuja > Thuja plicata. The sequence goes on from MU224186.1 coordinate 809,056, forward strand.
GCTAAATGAATTCAATAACATAAAAAATAATTTCAACAAAGAGGTTACTAAATTCAACACAAGATTCCAGAAAGCTATGCACAAGCTCTTCCAAAAAATCAAACTAGATGAAAAGGTATGTCTAGCTACATACCTAAATGCTTTTTATTCAAAAATGGGTTGTGCTCTTAGAGATAAAAATCCTATAAGTCTCACAGATGCATATAAAATAGTAGTAAATATAGAAATGAACAAAAGGGTATTAGGGAAAATGGGTAGAAGAGATGATGCTCGCTTTAGTAGGAGCAAAGAACCTGAGTATAAAGAGTACAAGGCTCCAAAAAATAATAGACTGTCCTATAATAATAACTATAACCCACAAAATAGGATGCAGAATTATCCTTATGGTACTCAGTTCAAGGATGGAAAGCCTATTTCTCCACCTAGAAACGATAAACCAGAAAATAGGACCCCTGACCCTCTACATAAAAATGTTGTGAATATGGGCAGTGATACTTACTGGTGTGAGGTTTTTCAAGTCCCACACAACCCATATTCTTGTATTATAGCCCTAGACATCATTGCTAATGAAGAGAAAGAATGTGAAGAAGATGAGCTATGTGATCACAACATATGTGATATGACAAATTCCTATGCATGCTCTGATATAGATTCAGAAGAAGAAGTTGAAAACCATGACATGTATGGTTCACAAGGAAGAACAGAGGTGTATCACCAACAAGTCCTATCTGACAGTGATGAAGAGGAAGTTGATGATATAAGATGCTATGCACAAAATAGTCAAGGATCTACCACTATAAGGAAACCCTCTGAGGAAGAAAAGGCTAGAATCACTGCTGATCTAGTGAACAAAGAAAGAAATAACTACCACCTAAGAAATAGAGTTGTGGGTAATGTTGGTAGTCAGCCAGCAGGCATCTTCATTAAAGAAAATAAGACAGATGCCAAATATGTACCAAAAACAGATGGACTTGGGGAAAATGTAAACAAACCTAAGGTCAAAATAGTAAACAAAGCTAGTGATCCAAAAGATGTACATGAAGATAAAACTAAAGTGCCAGAAGCAAGTGCTTCCTCTTCCAAAGTTGAATATAAGAAATCCAAGAAGGAAGAGCCCACTTTGAACATTCAAATAGAGAAAAATAATATCATTATAGAAAAACCTAAAACCTCTGATGTGAAATATACTCCAGTGGATATGGGCCAGTGTTTATCTCAGATGACTATAAAGGTCACATTACTAGAAATGATGAGGATAAAAGAACACAAAGAAAAAGTCCTTTTAGTATTGAACAATGTATCACCTGTAAAACCTCAAAAAATAGATTATGTTGAAAAGAAATCTAACAATAAGGGAAAGGAGCCTGAGGGGATGATTTCTGAGATCCCTTAGATTTATCTAAACACAAATACTTCTACAGGGGTTGTTGAACCCTTTTCCTAACGTTGATAATAAATGGTAAGATTCTAAAAAATTGCATGATAGACTAAGGAGCATCTAATACTGTCATGCCTGCAAAAATCATGAAATCCATGGGATTACAAGTAGATAATCCTCATGGGATGTGTCAAGCAATGGATTCAAGAGAAATCCCTGTTGTTGGAACCATTGCGGCCTTATCTTACAAATTAGCAATATGCCCAAATACAGTATTGACTATGAGTGTATTGGTGGTTGATACCCCACCACATTATGGGTTGTTGCTGTCCAGAAAATGGAGTGCTTCAATGGGGGGCAGTATTCAGTGTGATTTACCAAGATTGAATTTATTGTTGCAGAATTAAGGGTTTGAATGCTTTATTATTTACCAAAATAGTTTGTAGTGATAGAAGGAATTGACAACCATTATTAATCATATTTCAAGCATTTATGAGTAGATTTATAATGTTTATTCAATGGTTTCAAGACATATCATACCTGTAAGTTCATGAATTGTAACTCCTAAATTTTATAGGTATTGTTAATTTAGATAATAGGGGATATTTTATGATCTGGGTTGTCAATATTTTTTGAAAAACTGAGTATCTAAGCTGTTGTAAAAATCTAGAATTTTCAGCTATATATTCCTTATGTAATGTCCATTTTTTGAGTTGAAATAATTATTGCAATATCTTTTGTTTTGTTGCATTATATTTTTGTAACTAACATTACAAATATATCAAAAAACATCAATATTTGCATACCAAACCATAACAAAATAAATAAGAACTCAAATCAGCAAGCTCGGACATTGTTTGCTAAGTGTTTGACAAAATGTCAAGGCACTTTTAAATCAGAAAATATAGTGGTAAAGTTAGAAACAGGAGGGGTTCTTACAGTGATACAGTAAATGAAGTTAATTCCTATACAAGTGGAGAGGATAAAGCACAAAAGCCTGAGGTAAGACAAAATATTTGAAGGTATGTGAGATTAAATCATTCAAAATATAGAATCATTGGAGATAAAAACAAAGGAGTCTAGATCAGGAGAAGGATTGCAAATGAAGATGTCTGCTTAATCTCACAAGTATAACCTAAGGATGTAAACGAAGCCCGAAAACATGAAAATTTATACAAAGCCATAGAAGAAGAGCTGACACAAATTCATAAGAACAACACTTGGATCCTTGTTCCTAGACCAATGGACAAGAATGTTATTGGTACAAAATGGGTATTCAAGAATAAACTGAATGAAGATGGAGAATTTGTCAGGAGTAAGGCAAGATTGGTATGTAAAGGGTATACACAAATGGAAGGTATTGACTATGAGGAAACCTTTTCACTAGTGACAAGATTGGATGCGGTAAGACTATTTATTTCTTATGTCACTCATAAGAACTTTAAATTCTATCAAATGGATGTAAAATCTGCTTTTTTTCAATGGAGACTTCGAAGAAGAAGTATATATAGATAAAAATGATGGATTCAAGTTTCCTGATGAACCATACATTGTGTGAAAGTTTAAGAAAGCATTATATGGGTTGAAGAAATTTCCTAGAGCTTGGTATTCTACATTGGACAAGTATTTACTAAAAATTGGCTTTAACAAAGGTAATGCTAACAACATTTTGTATTTAGAAATTGAAAATTAAAAAAATATTGATTGTTGAAGTGTTTGTGGATGACATTATCTTTCGGGCATTGATAGGATAAGTCGATAATTTTCTACTGAGATGCAAAATGAGTTTAAGATGTCTGTGATAGGAGAAATAAAATTATTTCTAGGCTTACAGATTTTACAGTCAGATGAAGGGACATTTATATCTCAGACAAAGTATTTGAAGGATTTTTTGAAGTTTGGATTTGATGACTCCAAACTAGTAAGTACACCTATGGTAACCAGATGCAAGATAACAAAGAATGATGAGTTGCCAAAATTAAATCAGCCCAGATATAGATTAATGGTTGGTAATCTATTATACTTAACTCATACTAGACCATACATCATGAATGCAATATGTCTAGTAGAAATATTTCAAGATGAACCAAAGAAGAGTCAAGAAGTTTGAGTAAAGATAATATTTAGATACTTGAAAGCAACAATGGACTTTGGGATATGGTATCCTAAAGGTGAGGATTTACTCTAAAGTATATATAGATGCAGATTGGGCTAGATATGTTGATGAAAGAAAAATTACAAGTGGTGGAGCATTCATTTTAGGTGGAATATTGGTTTGTTGGACATGTAAGAAGAAAATGTGTACTTCACTGTCTACGACAGAGGAAGAATATGTTGCAACTGCTATAAATTATACCCAAGTAATTTGGTTGAAGAAAATGTTATTTGATATTAGAATTGTCTTTATTGTGCCTATTGTCATATTTTGTGATAATAAAAGTGCTATCAACTTTTTAAAGAATCTAGTGCAACACTAAAAAAAGCAAATTTCAATCAAGTTTCATTTCCTGAGAGAGAGGATGAATGAGAAAGAAGTAATGTTGGGGAATCTACCCACCAAGGAACAGATTGTTGATATCTTCACAAATTTGTTACCTAAGGATACTTTTTAGTATCTTAGAGGTAAGTTAGGGGTGACTTCCCCTCCTACTCAAAACTAAGATGCAAAGGAATGCATCATTCCATATGAGCCACTTGAAAATATCATTAAAGATGGATTGATGTATGAAGGCTACTACTCAGGGGGAGTAGTAAGCATGGTAATAGAATGTAGGAATTAGTAAGTTCATATTTTAATCAATGTTTGGATAGATTAGAAGAATGTATGGAAGAAGGAATATAATCTTGAAAAATTAATTGAAATATATGTTGAAGGAAAAGGAAGAAGACTTTGATATGAAAAATAAAATGGAAAAATGACTAATGATACACCTTTTTCATTGATGTCGAAAGGGGAGAAGAGCATGTGAAAAAAAAGTACATATTGTAGTACCAAAAGATGAGCTTCATCTAAGGAGAAGAGTACATATCCAAGGGAGAAGCTAATGGAGAGAAGAGCATGAAGTCAGATTGGAACCAATGGAATCATGTTCCTAGGGGGAGTAGAAGAAGTGCTATTAGAGAGATTCTAAAATATAATGAAGGATATTGTTGGTATTGTTTGTAGTACTCTTGATTATCTTTCTTGGAGCGAGACTGTTGGTTTCTAATTGTATTAGTATTACTTATTTTTACATCACATGTTTCCATCAATGCCAAAGGGGGATATTTTTGGCATAATGGAAAATTTGGAAGATAAATTTGTTGGCATTGATATCAACATAGTAGTGGAATTGATCAGAGGAAGTGATCACAAGAATAGATTGGTTTTTGCTAACTTAACTATTGCAGGTTAGCCAGTGGAGCAGAGTGTTCAAATCTCCTATGACAAGTGGATATGAAAGATATGGAGTCATACACATAGACAAAGGATTTTGAAGGTGTTTACCATATTCACCCAAATTTTCAAAGTGTTTCATGAAGATTTGGACAGGTAAATAGGTTACAAAAGATGACTAGAAAAAAGGTGATAGTTGATGTTAACAGGAAGACAGAAAATAGTCTAGTGTTCTCATCAAAGTAATAATTTTATGAAATGTATCTAGGAGTGTGTCTAGGACATACTTAGGTATGTTCAACTCAGAAGGTTTATAATTTAGAGGTTTGCATGACATAATCTTATTGTCTCAATGGCTTGATTACAGTGTTCTTCAAGGTTTGGTGAAAAACAGCTGGCAAATCCAATGGCTATGATGGATTTCAATGGATGGTTATTTTTCCTGATGATGTAAGATGTTCTTTAGGTATCTTCTTGATGAGTTGATGATCCACATGAATCAAAAGGACCCGATTGGTTGAATTTTTAGTCAATGATAATATTTGTATTTGTATTATTTGGTCCTGGCTTACCTATTTGGTAAATCATGTTGTGCAAGTAAAAAACATGCTATCTGGGATATTTATGATCTCAAGGAGGTGGTTATAGTTTTTGGTAAAGATTAAGCAATCATAGATGAATTAAAATCAAGATATCTGGTCCATAGATTGGAATAGATAGTGAATTAGTTTTTTCGACCTAGTTCTTGGAATAAAATGAATGATTAGGGAAAATTCAAGTTGTGGATCATGGATGTAGATATCAGAGGTGGCTAGAAAAAGGAGAGCCTAATTCAGGGAAATCATAAGTGTTTTCAACAAGAGGTTGAACAAAAATCTATAAAAGTATTCTTATAAGGAATTGTAATCAGACATTTGGGTTGTCATTCTCAGTAGTTCACAAAAATCCTATGATATTGGATTCTGATTGATCATTTTAGTGATCAAATCTGTAAGGAAGTGAGCCTTCCTCAGGGTTTTATCCCAAGGCATTTCATTTGAGTAGTGAGATCTAGGCAGTGAGCCTGATTGCATGTGTAATTGCCATAATTATAATAAATTTACACTTTTAACTGTTGGAAATACAATAATGGGAAAGCAATATACTGAGAGGGGGGGTGAATCAGATCTTCAAAATTAAACACTTAAAATCAACTAATCCACAATCATACATAAATGAATCTAATGTAATCTCAAATATCATCCACACCATGAAATTAGTAACATATTACACAATAACTTGGTAACCCTGAAACCCAAATAGGTAAAACTGGGGTGGGGATGACACCCACAAAATTCTCCACTACTGTAGTAATAAAGTGTACTGGTTAAGGTTACAATGTTTGATTACAAAATGTAATCTACCCTGTGAAAGGTC
>MU224186.1:822510-869739 GCA_018584345.1 Thuja plicata
TTAAAGGATTTAAACTTACAATGAAGTAAGCACTCTGTTAAGAGATAAATAAAGGCCTGCTAAAACCACTCTGTTAAGAGATTTTCACCTAATACAATGATTAAAAAGTCTCAAGTATTGATCCTTCAATATGCACTATGATGATGATGATGGATCTCCTCTTTTTAGTATCTCTTCTTATCTTATAATCTGATATACCTTTACTCTATTGTTCACTGTGTTATGGTCTGCTTGATCTCTGCTTCTGAACAAAATAACCCTATGTCCATTTCACTTCAAAATGCAGTCACTTCAACAATTGCTCTTCTGCCTCTTTCACATACAAAAATAGGGTTTTGAAGCAATCTAATATATCTATACAGATCTGACAATGAGATCCAGATCAATGATCAAGATCCAATACCCATACCATGATGGTATTACAATTAATGGTTACAATGAGTAATGCATAAGATAAAACAATTAAATGCATAATTAACTCTGTATAAGAATATTAAATGCACACATAAGTCGGCCCAAAAAGCTTATACAAGTCGGCTGGATCACTTGTCCTTGAAGTTTGTATCATTCCTGACAAGTATACAAAAAACTGTCCTGCTCGGCACTTGACTGTCTGTCGCTCGACACTTAATATCCCTGTGTCCTTCTCGACTCGACAAAGTAACTCAGCTCAGAAATGTAACTAGGCATACTAAAAAATTGCTCGACAATGTTGCTCGGCCTTGTATAGTTTTAGCTCGGCCACAGTGATAGCCAACTAAAACTGCCTAATGAAATGACTAAGTGTTGGACACTAATCATCAATAGAACTTAGAGATTAACATTAACAAGGTATTTTCTTATTGTGAGTAATCAGCCCCACTGTGGTTCTTCCCTTAATAGAGGTTCCATGATAAAAATATTGTGTCAACTTGTGTGGATGTGATTCTAATTGTGTCTAATTACATGCTCATTATTTTATTTGATCAAATCAAATTTAAGGGTTCACAAGTTTAAGGGTTTTTCAGGTTTAAGGGTTTGAAGTTTGAGAGTTTAGGAACAACTAATTCACCCCCACCCTCTTGTTTCTTCATTTCCATAGTATCAACATTCTTATGACATTGTTTCTCCTTCTGATTTGATTGGTCAATTTTATAGAATGATGCACATATGCCTTGTCTATTTAGATCTTTGGTCTATTAATGTGGATTCTGACAACTGTATTCAATCTTGGCACTGCTCACTATGTTGTATAATAACAATATCCATGTTTATTGATTGCATCATGATACTCATTGTTACTATTTTATGCATCCTTCAAGTGCTTTGTATGAATATTCCATTGTGAGAACTATTAATCTTTTTTATCCTCACTTAGTTTTGATGAGTTGTTACTGCTCAATGAATTGTTGTCTTTGAAACCTTATTGAGTTGTTTCATTAATGTTCAACCTTCCTTTGGATGTCTATTTTATAAGGCACTTTGTATTTGTATGATCTGTAGCATGAGTGGATGTATTGTAAGTCACTAAGTGGTATTTAATTCTTCAATTATGAAACCATGTTCCTGCAAAAGATGATAAATGAATTAAGAAAAACATGGTACTCTGACTGCTCTATTTATGATTATGTGACTGATAGTACAGCGGTATGGTAGTCAAATACTATGGATAGGGTCAAGATTCATCATTTATTAGTATTTTTAGACTAAGACCATTTTTACCATCTCTTGCAAGTATACTGAAGACCTATAAACAACTCTTGGAAGCCAACTTCTCAATGATGTGTCTTTAGTTCATCCTTATCCCTCAGGAAATGGCGGATCTAAACCTTATCCCATATCTTGACTTTTATACTTGTTACATTTCTCTGATGCATTATTTTGTAGCTAATACATGGCTTTTGTTTATTGTTTCTGTGCTTATCCTTTGTAAATGACAAAATAACTTATAATTGCAAAATGCATTTGTATATTCTGAAGTAAAACTCTTTCATGTCAATAAACTATTTTCTTTTAGGAACCAAGTATTCTTTTATTTTTGCATTTTTACTTTCATTTCAAAATAAAGAATATGAAACTTAAATTTTTAAATGTATCAAAGGTACCTTTTACTTTGTTAATCAGCTACCCAACTCTGCCAATTTGAGTTGTGAGAAAAACTAGTAACATTTCTGGCAACCTCTCAGGAGTGTTTTCTTGCTAAACAGGAACATATCAGTTTCCTTTTGCAATCCATTGCGCATAGAGTCATCTTTCAACCTCAAAAAAATGAAACCTTCTCAACTGAAACTGAAGCAAATTAACTGAAACTGAAGCAATACCTTGAAGAGAACCTAAGCTGATGAACTGTATAATAATTATTTTTTGTGAATGTGTATGACAAGAAACAATGGGATTTCCAGCTCATGTTTCATGTGATATGCCTTCTCTTCATGCAGTATGATACCTTTGACCAGCTTACCTTCCTTTCACTAACACAACTTAAAACTGAAACTAAATGTTTTGTTTATGATATCTCCATTGAGTAACTACATATTTTTCATATCAATGAGCCAAAAAGACTCATTATTATGAAGAATATATACTTTTCTGACTAAGATATAATAGGGAACACATTACTAACCACAAACTGAATAAATAAAACTGAACCCCAAAACAACCAATTATGCTTGATCAACACTTGGAGAAAGAAAACTGAAACTGGAAACTTATAGCCTACCCTAATCTAATCAATCATAAAAAATTCAGATGCAACCATTAACTGAATGATTGAAATAGTTTCCTTTTCTCACCAACAATGGATGAGATGTATGCATACAGGCAACTAAAAATATATGCAATATAACTAGAAATATCAATAGCCCCTAAAGCATGTCTTGTGTCATGCCATAAATTTACGTCTGAAAATGCAATTTTTTTTTTTGAAAAAGTGATAATGTTGTGTTGGTTTCAATTGTAAGGTCTTCAAGTTTACTAATCAGTTACAATGTCTAATAGCTAGTGAGTTAGGTTACGTTAGTGGCAAGAGTCGCTATTAGGGTCAAGGGGAATCATGACCATGCATCAACATCCCTCAACCCATATGTTAATTACCTAGGTTAAATTGTTTAAACTCACTAGTTAGGTTCTTTTTCCTAAAAGCATCTTGAGTAAGGAATCAAACCATAATTAATTAGCCAACTCAGACATACTAAGTTTACCCTCTAGAGTAGGCGTCTTAATTTTCATTGAATATAATATTAATAAGGTGTTTTAATTTAATCACTCTTCTAATAGAGTTTGAAGATGTGGAAATTATTTCACTAAATAGATTTAAAAGATTAAAGTTACACCAGGTAAATTTATTTCTCCCTAATAAAGAGGGATATCATGGTTCCAACAACGATAATCACCTCCACAATTTTCAATTTAAAAATTACATCAGTACTTAACTTATTTTTAATCAAATTTACAACTATAAGGATTACTATATTCTTAAAACAATAATCTAGGTCTCATCATTTAAGAGTGTTTCAATATTAAACAACAACTATTAGACTCCCCTTTTATTTATCTATCATACTTTTTAAATCTTTAATTATATACTTTTTTTAATTTTTATTTCATAAAGTCTTCAATATATTCATTTAAAAATTTAGCATTAAAATAATCTTTAAACAATATTCAAAGCGAATTAAGGATCTTACCTAATCTAATTAAGTTAAGTTGATTCCTTAGGTTAAAGTCAACATTAAAACCCTAACATAATATCACTATATAGTTTACCTATTTTAAAAAATGTCATAATTTATTTAATTACAATCTCATCATACTACATTAGCTTTATTTGTGTATAAGTTAATTGGAAAAACTTAATATCATTCTCCTTCCTCATCCTCTTACTAAAATTCTAATTAATAAAATGATTTCTCTACAACACCCATTAAATATTTATATTAAATTAACTTATCTCTTCCAATAAATTAAAAACACTATAAGTTTTACTTTTTGAATAACATTATTAACCAAATCAAATAAATTTTATCTATATTCCTAAATAAATAAATTAACATCAATTAATTTACTATTTACTACATGTCCCCACCAATATAAATTTCTATTTTTATTTTGTGTTTATTTATTTATTTTAAATCTAATACATAACCAATTTTTCATAACTGAATTTATTATGTCTTAAGATCATAGGCCCCACCACACATCTTTTGTAATTTCTAATTATTTTCCTTAAATTCCTTATACGTGAGTAAACTTCTCTAAGTTGTCTTTCTTGAAAAGAGATAATAATTAATTCTATTAGTTTACTTTATTCTTTTCCCAAGCTAAGACAAATTTAAATTATTCGTCTATGGAGTTAAGATAATCTTAGGATAAGACACCCTTTTATAGGCTGTTTTTTTGGGGGGAGACTCCTATCTTTTTGCAATAAATTAAGGAATGTAAAAGTAAGTGGAGATTTTATGTAAAGGATACGTGGAGTAAGGGGAAACTTAAATAGAAATTTTTTTACCGTAATATTGGTCCTTAATGTGTTTTAATTCATTGATTCCTAAAAATTAGTGAAATACATTGTCGTTGTTTTCTTTTTTTTAAAATATTTTGTTAAACAATACAATAGTTTTTTTTTTTTTAAATAATACACGGGAACATGTGTGCCCTAAATTTGGGCGCTCAACTTGCCCTACCTTTTAAACCCCTGTTATGTTTATTTACTTCATATCTTTTTAACAATGGAGGAGCCGCCGACAGTCAGAGTATTTTCTTACTTTTTTTTTTTTTTATATTCCTTTTAGAAGGCTATTATTGTTTTGTTTGTTGAAGGGAGATCTATTTGAATCTGTCCTACTTCTTTCCCTCAAATTTATTTCATTTCAAACTTGTATATCTACATTATTCTTCAAAATGTAGCAATAGGGTTATATATATATATATATATATATATATATATATATATATTAAAAAGATTTATGTACAATAAAACATATTGAGATCTTTCTTTCAATATTTCTAGAAACAAAAATAAAAACTATATATTGTATATCTTTTCTTTTTGAAATCACAACTTTAATGGAATGACCAAATATTCAAATAAGATAATTTTAAATGTTTTTTTTTTAGAATCTATTTCTGCAAGAATACAATACTTTAATATAGTTGCTAAAATTTCATCCTACATTTTCACTTGAATTTTAAGTAAAGAACTACAAATGATTTACAACCTCTCCATTTTTGAAACATATACATCTCACAACGGGATAAAATATGAGGCTCCACAAATAAACTTTTCTTCATACCAACTTCTCTTCTTTTTCCACATGCAAACCCTGCAAATAAAATATGCTCTAAACCATGGGATGCTCACCTCCCAGCCTAGGCCTCTAAGAGGCCACCCCCGAGCTTGGGGAACCAAACAAAGGTGGGTTACAAACACTCAACAGAACAACAATTACAAATATACTAACCCACACAAAACTCTCAACAAGGTATTCACAATGGGTCACACAATGACCTTAAAATGAGGTGAAGTGGACCAAGTACCCTATGGGGAGAAGGCCATTCCCAAATGCAAAAACAAATCCATCACAAGGCTTACAAAAATGTTTCCTTAACATATTTTTCATATACCCATACACCCTTATGACCCCCATGGCTACAAGCCAAATAAAACTCCCTTATGACCCCAAGAAAACAACAAGAATGGCTTCATGGAGCCCATACTCCATGATTTCTCCCTCTCCTCCTTGAGGAAAGACTCTACACCCATGGGCTGTCAAACTCCTTCACCCCCAAGGCTACTCTTCCCTCCCAAGGGTGAGTGGACCTTGAGACTCCCTTTCACAACAACAAACAAAGAATACATTGCAAGAACATTCTTCACAAAGCAACATTGAAATAAAACACAAGACATTCATATCTACAATTCTCAAGCATACTAACATGCTACAGTCTTCTTTTCATTACAACATATGAGAAACAAAGAGTAAGATGCATGAGATCCACCAACCTAAGTCCAAGCTTATGGCAAGAAATTTGTTGAAGAGCTCCCTTAAAGCCTAAGTCCTCATTTTCCAAGCTTCACCAATTCTAGTCAAGTCTCTAAGTTAGAGAGTGAGTGTTCAAACTCTCCAACATGGAGAGTCACCACTAAAAAGGCCACTAGAAACTCATGGGGAAAAGGAAAGCCTCCCATTGGGTTCTCTTCCCTAAGACCCTTACAATTTTCTAAAAATAGATCCAAAAAGGGAAACTCAAAAAGGTAGGCAAAGCCTTTGCACCTAATGGAAGGGTGGTTTATCCAAGATCATGCACTTCCAAAGGTTGATTTTCGTCCATCTTGAAAATCCAACTTTTGGAAGGGTCTCTTGGTGAACCAAGAGTATCCTAGGGTTAAAAATGACCCTTACCCATAGGTATAACAAGTGGGCTACCTAAAAATGACCCTAACACACCCCTAGACACTTTTCTAACCCCCCAAAAGTCCACTTAAAGCATACTCACGAAAATCAATTGAAATGACCACACCTCCAACTCCCTAACCAAGGAAAGCACATGGGGATCTACTATGGTACTAACTTAGGTAGGTGGGCACCCAATCCCCAAGTGGACATGTCATGGTCCTAAGCACATACACAAGTGTCAAGTGACACATACAAACACTTACACATCACTAGACACATGACATATCCACTTGAGCATAAAGAACAAAGAATTAAATATGAAAATAAAATTTATGAACTAAATTCAAACAATCAAACATTTACATTTACAAATTAAATCATGATACAATGAGGTCTTATCTCTCATTAAACGCAACCTTAGCTTTAACTGAATTCACATATACCTATGTTTGGTTCCCCGATTTATTTCCATGGTCAAATTCACTGCACACTAAAATTGAATATCAGTAGTCCAATGAAACAATCATACATAAAATTTGATATACATAATGAACACAATTATAAAATATTTCATTAACAACCTATACCACATAATTCACCAATAATTCCAAAACAGTTTTCCCAAATAAATTCTTTCATGAAAACATTGGTACCCATTGAATCATCCTACAATTTTAATTGTCATCAATTTCACTTCAGAATGTAATTTACATCTCAGTGTAGTTAATCCTAATTGTGTCATCTTAATGATAAACTAATCCTACTCAACACAGTGCATATTATGATAATTCATCATAACATTGTCATGTTAGCCTTTTAATTTAACCAGTCTAATATTTAATTGCAATTCCCTTTCTATCATTAAATGAACATCTCTACATACAATCACAACTCAGCTCAAATGATAAGTTCATGTTCTTATGAAAATAACATATAAGCACCTATAATATATCAGAATCATAACTTATCCATTGTGAACACAATTTCCTTATTCTAATACAATCCACACTATTCAAACACTTAACTGCTGGTCATGAAAATTAGTAAATGAATAATCCCTAATGTAACATAATGTTTTTGTTGAACCATTAACATGAGTAGGAAGCAATAGAGTACATCAAAGTCTAGTCTTATCCCAAAATATATTATTCCATAATGTATCATAAAGGGTTCACATATTAGGTCCTTAAGGACATAGAAATTGCTATGCTGACCCAAGCAGGGTCTCTCTAAAGTTTCAAGCACAAAAGTGGGGATAGCCACAAAATGAGAACAATGCTAAATTGGATCGAGTGAGTCACATAAATGTCTCTAATAAGATTATCACAATATCACAAGATCATCTCAACCAACCATATCATAACATATCAGAACCTCACAATGCATCTCAAGTCTAAGGAAGGTCTTACTAATCAGGTAGGCACGGATCGCCCCAAGCGTACAGTCTCACGAGGGTACTACAAGGTCTAAAATGCAATCACAAACTCAATCCACGCCCCTCAGAATGTCAATCATAAAAGGGAAATGAGGGAGGCTCTACATCTTGAAAATGATAATCCATAGCACATACCTCTTGAATTTGATCAAAATCATGGCAGATATGAGAAACATAATTGGGTTGGATCTTCTTCTCCATGATCGGTAACTCATGCTTAGGCTCCATTTTGTAAAGATGCCTAATCAGGCAACCTCCCATGGTTATAAAATCAGGATTCCTATTTTTGGTTTCAACATTGTCAAATGTCTCCTTAACCACAATGTCAACTTGATCAAAAACATTAAACTCGTGAGAATCACAAGAAAAAAGAGTCATTGGTTCATCCACCTGATGATGTTGATCACAAACCTCTTGGAAGTCAGGGGTTTTCTAATTTTCTTACTCTACCTGAACCAAGCCTATGCCTATAACAGATTTTTGAAACTCCTCTTGAATCTGGTCTTCATTTAAATGATTATGGATTAGCACCCTGCTAATTTCATCTTCATTCTCTTTTTTATCACAACTTGTCAAAATTTTTAGTTTGCATATATTTTCTTCCTTATTACTAACAGGTAAAGAAATATCTATAAAAAAATCAGCTTGAACTTGAGATTTGGTATTCTAAACAACCTACTATACTTGATTCTCTTAATGAAAAGTTGAATGATTGCAATCTAAATTTGACACAAAATTATCTAGATCATTCCAAAAAGAGTCCTCTTGAGTATCACTCTCATTTTTCTCAATAAGAGGACTATTATTTACCTTAGTGCAGATTTTTTCAGTGGTCAAAACAACAATGTTTTGAACTTGTGGTTTTGCATCTGTCATGGCTATTGATTTGAATGACAGTCTCTTCATCATTCAAAAAACACTGAAGCTCATTAAAAAAAACCAAACAACCTTGAAATTTATTAGCCTTTCAATTATTTGTAACCTAATGTTCAACAACTACAACCTTAATTTCATGAACTTGGATATTCATAACATGTGTTAGATTTACCTCTGTTTTCTCAAATGGTTCCCCTTGTTTTCCTACAACCTGTGAAATCAGAATATCTCCAAGTTCTTGAGGTTGCATTGGGTTTGGGGAAGGCTTCTCTTGAGGTGTTAAATCTTTAATCAATTCCTCATAAGGATTTATTTTCTCAATAACAGGCTTTGATAGGCCAGACTCTCTAAAACCATCTTCATCAATCATCAGATCTTGAACTAAACAGGGTTGTATGTAACTTGGAAATGCAAACCTCCTGGGCTCTTCCTTAGTATCTCTTTAAACATTAAAGGAACACTTTTAAAACTTGGAATTTGACAATTGGGAGATTCAAGAGACTTACCTTTTTGATAACTTAGAATTCTATCCTTGGAGGCCTATTGTTTGGAAAGTATTAAATTTATCTCTAACTTTTGTGCGAGAATCTGATGTCAATATTATCTTCAAATTGCCTCTTTTGAAACTCATATTTCTGATCTTGAAGATCTTCTGATGCCATACATGGTACAACCTCTTCCTCTTCTACAAAAAGTGGAAGCTTCTTAAATAAAATAGGAGAAACCTCATACTAATCAACAGTCTCTTGCTATTGTAACATGAAAAATAGGGTCCACCAAAGAGAGTTCACCAGAATGTAAGGTGGTCAAATAGGTGTGTTACATTTAAAGGAAGATTACCGAGACTTTACCACAAAGGAAACATGATTAGCACAAGGTAAAGTGCCAATTTGTGATCTTTTCAATGTAGGGTCCTTGGGTTTTGTTCATCCTTTCCCTAAGATAAGGAATCATAGATGCTATGCAATCTGATCTATGAAAGTAAGTGCTATGAAATGAAGAAGAGGATAATATACTCGCCTTGAGGGCTAGTAGAGCATTTTCATTCAGATAAGAAAATAGACTGTCAAACTATATCAGAAACTGGAACAGAGCTGGATTTAGAATCAGGAGGTTGAGATTTGCAAACTATGAAAATCTGAAGGCCCCAAGAATGGGTCGACTTGGAGGGTATAGGTCAAGGTCAACCTGTACCTACACTACTCAAAAATTTGAGATCCGAAGGTCTGACAGAAAGTGTAACCCTAAATAAGAAGAATTTGATCCCTAAAACCTGTAAATCTCCTACACACAAGAAAAGGGAAATTTTGTTGGTGGTGAGGGGCTTGCCTCAGTCAAGCCCCGGTTCAGCAATTAACCTTGAATTGAAATAAAGGAAATTCTAGTATGTAGTAAATATTAGATCTAACAATGGAATATATCATACTATGTAGATGCAATTGTGCTTAATATGTGATCAAATATGTTATTACAATAGCCTTGACTCAACACAAAAACTAAAAGGAAATTATGTAAGACAAAACCTCATGTATGGATGCAATGTAATTCACCTCAATATGAAATTAAAGCAGTAATATTGAGTTTTTGAATGTATGTCCTCCTTAGATGGCTAAACTCCTTTGTCTCCAAAGATGCTAGATCTATAGAAGGAAATGCATGCTTGATTGAATGGATGTCTTCAATAGATGCTTGCTTGGAATCACCAAAAGACCTTGAATGCTTGTGCTTGATTGCTTGAAAAGTAGATTTATCGCATGAATTCATGGATATTGAGTATATTATGGATGATCAAATGAAGTGAGAAGGCCTCCTTTTATACCAATTTTAGGCATCAAAATCAAAAGGGTCAACAACACTAGGCGGGAAAATGCATATACCTTGCATCGGAGCCCAAGGGCCAATGAAAATTCACCTCCATGGTACAGGTCAAGGTTAACCTATACCCAGAGGTTCAAATATCAAGGCAAAAGTCCCAAATCCTAGGAAGTATTGAGGGGGTCAGGGGAAATATGATGAAATAAGCGGGAAAATCAGTCGTAAATGTGTTTAAATCTACGAGGGAAATTATTTTTGTGATTGGAGGGACAAATGAGAGATGGAGCATAGAAATTAAAGAAAGCTTAGAATTTAGTGCAAGATTGGGGGAAGAAAAAGGACCTTCATTCACATTATGTGGATAATTGAATACATTAGGAGGTCTTAAATGTAGGAAACACACTAAGGAGGGCTAAAAGGGACCCAAAAAGTGCACAAAGGTAAGTGATTACTTTTTAAAATGGTACATTTATAAACTTTGTTGCTTAAGTTTTCTATACTCTTGATTTTTCTGAGCCTGAGTCATTAAGACCTTCAATGATACAACTTGTGCCTCCAATTATTTTTTGTAATCCTCCTTACACTTTTTAATTGTAGTGAATAGGAAACTTATCACCTCTTTAGGATCTTTTAGCTCCTTTTCATTAAATTTCTCATGTGTTGTTAGGTTTTTTCAAAGATCCTCTTCACTTTGTTGCTTTTGTGGCTCTAATTGTTGTTGCCTTTCTGCGAGGATTTCCTCATATTGTGTTTTTTGGGCCCCCAACTGTCTTGCAAGGTCTTCTTCATGTTGCTTATTTTTTATAGAAAACCTATCTTTTAAAATACATGCAAAGGTTTTTGTCATCTCCACACATTTAGCTATCATTTCCTCCTTATTAAGTTAGGCTTGATGAGCCAACTCCTCATGCCCATGCAAATAATCCTGATAGGAGAATTCCTGATAATCCTAAAAGATAATATTTTGTCATTAGTATACAAAGGAAATAGTTTTTGAACCGTTGGTAACATGATCATCGAAAGACAAGTTTATAGTGCAACCCGACACAACAGTTCACAAAGGTCATCAAAAATGTTAAAGTGCAAGTGAACACCGAAACCAGTTCTCACCGACAAACAGTTTACAGTGTAAATTGACAACATAGTTTGTAGAGTAAACTGACAGACATTTCACAAAGGAACCCGAGAGCACAAAGACTACAAAGCAACCCAAGTACCAGTCTACTGAGAGATTGTTTTATTTATGAGAGATGTGGATTTGAGTTACACGTCAGATAAAATACTTGATTTTTATATTTATCTTTATGCTTATCTTTAAAACCATTTCTTGAGGGACAAGTAAAGCATATGTAATTTTTTTAATCAGTTTAACTAATTGTAAACATGCAAACTAGGAGATCAAGTTCAAGTTGTAAACCTTTGATCATAGAGTTTTTATTGTAAAGCATGAAGCCTAAAATAGGTCAATACATTGTATAAATAGATGTAGTAATCAACTAGAAGATGATGATTATAGCCACAGTAGAGATCTATGGATCAGACAAAGAGTTTCATGTAGAAGGACACAAAAGACAGAATTGAAGAACAAGATTCAAGGCTAGCGAGAAGAACAAATGTATTAATCAATCACTATAGGTGATACATATACATTGTGAACTTAAAGGATCTATATTCATCAATTCAATATTGCATAATATCAGGTCAACGAGTATTTTTGACTACTCTCTCACAATTGTAGCAAATAAAAGAAATCCTTTAAGAAGGTGGACTTAACAGTCTTTATGTAAATCTCTTAACCGAGTGCACACTTAACAGTGTTTCTAAATCTCTTAACAGAGTAGACCTTAACAAGTCTCAAATGTTACTCCTAATAGGGTAAGATCATTACAAGTGATCACACTTGTAGTCTTAACCAACACATTCCATTCTGCAAATAGTGAAGCTTTGTGGGTTTCATCCCCACCGCAGTTTTTACCTTCTAACTGGGATTTTCTATGTTACCAATTCTTGTGTCATGTGTACTTACATTTCATGAATGTTTCTATGAATATTTACATGCAATTTAGTTTATGTTTTTATATTACATGTATAAGGTAGAAAAACATCAATGGTCGGTAATGCAAGAACAAAGTATTAAGGGTTAATTGATAAATAATTTTAAGGGTACTGATTCACCCCTCCCCTCTCACTACACACCATTCTATTATTCCAATAGTTGGTATCAGAGCTAGATATCTTATTTGGAAAATTTTAAATCACTTGAGAGAAAAGATCATATAATAGAAAGGTATAAGCTTGATAAGAATATTGAAAATCAGAAGATACAGATACAAATCTTCTATGAGAAATACAAATAAGAAAGAATCAAGATGAGAGAGCTACTGGATGAAAGAAAAGTTATGGCATTTCACTGCAATGAGACAGACTATCATGAAGAAGAGATACCTGATTTATTTGAGTCATCAGGATCTACATCTAGCAATACATCAGACACATCTGAAGGAAGTATTACAAGTATAAATGAAATCAATCAACATCTAACATAACAAGTAAAGGTATTTCAAATTGGTCAAGAGACACATATGGTAAGGATGATTGATGTTATAAAAATGCTAGACAAGTTGAACAAGAAAGAACATTAGCTATTGATGAAAGGAGGAAGATCACTGAAAAGCTATAAGAGAGAGAGAGAGAGAGAGAGAGAGAGAGAGAGAGAGAGAGAGACTAAAATACAGAGACTAACTGAACATCATAATGAGATCACAAATCAAATAGTTCTTATGAGTCATGAGGAAAACCGAATGAACATAGAACTCAATGGAAAATTGGAGGCTATTGGTGAGCTAAGAGAATAAAATAAAAAACTAAAGCATGAAGTAAGGATTCAGCAACAACACAATGATATGATCAAGAAAGTTGTAGAGAGTACCAAAAGAATGGATGATTTTCTGAATGGACAAATAAGACTCAACAACAATACCGGTCTAGGGTATACTGAGAATGGAGAATCATCAAACTAAGATGATAAAAAATATGTCTACACAAATCCAAGACCACGGAAGCAGTCACGCAATCACTGTGGAAAACTAGGCCACACTTCAAATGTTTGTAGGAGCAAAGCTAAAGGTATTCCTAAATCCACATCTACATTCATAGGTAAATGTTATAACTGTAACAAGCATGGACATAAACCACATGAATGCAGATCTAAGGTGAAACAACCAAATAAGGAATCATACATGGAAAAATATTGTTCCACATGCAAAATGCATGACCACACATATCATGAATGCAGGAAGAATAAAAAGAAAGCATGGAAGCCAAAAGAACAAGAAAATACTTATCAACCGAGAAGAGTCGGTAACTCATATGTTTGGAATTACAACACATGGGAAAATTGCATAGCATGTGGTAGATATGGTCACATAGCTGAAAACTACATGAGAAAATGGATAAGAAGGTCTAGGAATTGGACTAACTCTAGAATGGCATGCTTACACTATCATAAGGTCGGTCATCTAAGCAAGGACTGCAGAGACCCAGTGACAGAGACAAGCACTTTTTCTAATGGGAACACTATTGAAGATATCAGGAGAATGAGAAATCAAATGTGGAGGAAAGCTACAAGAAAAGATGATACTGAACCAAGCACCACAGTTGGTGACACCTCATCCAATAGATCTGGTGATATCACCACCCCCACCTAAGCAGAACAAGTAAGTATGAAACCACACTATACAAAGCTATATTTTACTTCAATTCTAATATACATTGATAATATGCCAAATTAGCATGAATGGAGATGCACTATGGTATTACTTGTTATGAATTTGTGAATCTAATCCCGTCGGTTAATACATACCAAGAATCGTCGGTATACATATAAAAGCTAAGTTGTTAATGTAAACCGAGCATTGTCGGTAATCATGTAAAAAGACAATGAAGTCTTCACTCCATACCAAGCATTGTTAGTGAACCTATGAAAGGTTAGTTGAAGTTAACACTTACCCTGAGAAATGTATACTCACTGAGCCAGGAAGTTTGCGTTATGACCGAGCAACTCCATCTTTAACCACCAAGAAGTAGGTAAAGCATTTATTGTACCACTTAGGGCATCATCTATAAAAGGGTGAGGCAAAGCTCATTCTTTCACAAAGCATTTAAGAGTGAAGAATAGAGAGAAATAGAGCAACCAAGGAGCGACCAGATTATAGAGTGATTCACAAGCACATTCACGACTACTCCAACAGATTCCTAGCATCTACAACAGATCAAGTGAGTATCTAAGACTCACCGAGAAAGCAGATCATTTACGGAGAAATCCCTAATTTCATAGAAACATGGAAACCACATCATGAGTCTCCAAGATCAAGAATGCAAAGGACAAGAAGGTCAAACTAATCAAGAACTCTACCTGTGAAGAGCCCAGTACAAATTTTTCCCAGAGGTTGCTTCACAACCCGACGACTCTGGTGCGTTCTCAAGCATACCTCCTAGGGTTTTTCTAGTCAAGGATGTCCAAGCATATATCCACTATAAATTTGCAGAAATCAAAGATCTTGAAGCTAAAGAAGCTTACAAGAAGCTTTACACAGATGGAAACATTAAGGATGAAAACAAGCATATAGAGGTAAAAGGGTTGACAAATGCCCTAATGTTCCCTAAAGAGTTTAAAATTGAGTGGATTCGGATATTAATCAGTAGAGTACATGAAAGGAAAATGTGGTTGGATGAACCAAAACTAATCACCAAGGATGTAATATACACAGTAACTAGTTATCCAGTAACCAACAAGGCCAAAGCCTTAAAACATCCTTCTCACCCCGAGATTGAAAATATGACAGGTGCAGTATGGGATGGCAGAGGTTTAAAGGTTAACTCCATCACTGATCTAGAAATGAAGTTCAGTACATGTGTCCTGGGATACAAGGTATTCCACGGTAGAAGACTGAACAACATAACATGCGAAGAAGTTGACACTAGCCATAAGATTGTGAAGAAAGGATTACAAATGGATTTATCTGAGCTTCTACTAAAGAAACTAGAGGAGAACATGAGGAATATTAGATTAGCCAGGTCTAATTCATGTAAGTTTACCTCATGTGTATATTTTTCTATTTCTAGAATTTATTCCCATATATCGGTAATGTCAAGTGGGAAACTACCCGACTAATAACTGTGCAAATTAGTGAATATATTAAGTCACTAGGGGACAACTTTACATCAGTCATGGATGCATACTTCACTACTTTTAAGGATAGAATGCAGAAAAGAATTAGGATACCTGAACAACTGGTGGAACATTATAAAGATGACATTTGTTTCATAGTGGATATTGACACCACCTTAATAAAACCAATTGTACCAAGGATAGCATGGTTACCACCTCTTGATTATGAAATAAACATTGATCGGGCCACAAATGCTATTGAATCATTATTGAATGAAGCAGTAGACAAATCATTACCAAGATTTGGCACTTATGAAGAAGGTAAGGCCAGAATCAAAAAATTCCTAGTAGTGAAAAAGAGTGAGAAAAAGAAGAATAAAATGGTGAAAACACTTCAAAAGAAGTTGTCAGTAAATGATGAAGAATCAGAACAAAAAGATGACACCGAGGTACAGTCACCCATCAGTGAAGGTGAACAATTATGTGACTCTGAGTCAATTGAATCTGATGCACGACCGACAAAGAAGCCAAGAACTACTGCTACATCAAGAACTATGAGTCAGACTTCAAAAGATGCAAACTCACCACCAGTTAAGAAAGGAACAGTGAGGACTTACAAGAAAAATCCTCAAACCAGGAAATAGGCACTGAGGAAAAGAAGAAAATACATTCGAGGAAAAGAAGATAAGGATGACACTGAGCAGGTTGAGGAAGAACAAGGAGTTCAAATAGAAAATCTCAAAGTTCCTAAGACAATTGATGAGATTGCTACAGCAATCGTCAAGACAGGTAGCATATCAAATTCTAAGATAAGGAAATGGCTAACCTTATCTCCCGAGGATGAGAAGAAGATAGGAGAAGCCATCATCAAGGCTATGATTGTATTCAAATATGTACCTATAAAATTTAATAAGATGATTCCACAAGATCTTAATGATAGAATATCATCAAGATGGACATATGGCTTACATACCGAGAAACAAATAAGGGAAAGATCCCTGGTTACAATCATGCCACCCGAATCAAAAGTTGAGGAAATTGATGAAATGATGAAGAAGCATGCAAGCAAATTCTCAGCTAAGATGAGAGCATACAAGGTACTTAAGGGAAGATTAATAGAGCTTGACAAATAAAGCGATAAAACTTGGAATAAAATATTCAATTCACCCAAGGAGGATACAAGCCCCGAGAGGGTATTAGCTCTTACTGAGACCCATCATTATGAAGATAAAGAGGCCACACCGAGCCCAGATCACATCTTCATAAATGATACTGAGGACATCAATCCAGTTGAGTTGACAACACAGGAAAGCAAGGCCATGGATGATGTACCTCAGATACTTCAATCATTAGGAGATTCAACAGAGGTCATCATCAAATATATAACACTTATTAATTTTGATGATGAGCCCAAGAAAGATGAAGATATAACTGATGCCACCAAGTAGGAAAAATAAAAGGAAAAGGATACCACAAATGTAGCATAGGTAAATATATCAGGTGACATACCATTATTGATACAAGCTATCAATATCATAACAAAGGAAAAGGAGAAGACACCTAAACCTCATGCAAACACACTGGTGATGATCAAGGGAAGCAGACAGATACAACTGACGATAAGAAAGATGCAAGTGGAGAGGAGAAATAGAGTGATGCCAAGGAAACCAAAGAGGCACAAAAGGCTGCAAATATAGACAAGGTTGATGTGGACACGTCCACTACCAACCAATAGGTCAATACTGAGAAGAAAACAATAGGCAAAACACCTCCCATACAATCACCAAAGAAATAAAAAGAGCATGAACTAGCCATAGTTCTAAATTCCCCTGCTTCTAGCATAATTTCAAGGAAGAAGAAGAAAAATAAGAATAAAGCACCAGTCGCCTTGGATGAGATTATAGAAATTCCTTACTATGATCTAAGAACACTAGATTATGAGTCACTAACAAGGTATGGAGAACTGTGTAAAAGGAAATCCATACAAGATAAGGTCAAAATGAGAAAAAGGACACATAGGTGCTAGAGACTATGAAGGATATACTATTTCAGATAGTACCTGACACTCAAATTGATCAAAGTGCACCAATACTTGATCAATTAGCAGTTCTCATCAAGGCCATTACATCACTGAATGTAGAAGCTGACAAGGTGATAGAAGAACGTGCAGAGAAGAAGTACCAATATAAAATTATAGAGAAAATTAGCCAAGAAGTGGCAGAGAACAAGGTAAAGCTATATGAACTGGTCAATACATTGGAACCAATTATTCCAAAAGTTATAACCTTAGTTCAAAACTTATGCACCATAGACAAATTCACTAAGGAGAATAGTGAAAATATTGCTAACATAGATGTAGATCTTAATGCTAGTGCACAAGGTCTCACAACCAATGACAATGCATTCAAGTTGCATTATGAGAAGCTGTTGGAATCTAAAAGGTTGATACATGAGATTCAAGAGGTAGAAACCAAAATTTGAGATGAGATAACTGAGCTCCAAGCTCTACTACTACCGAATCTCACATTACTGCAACAACACATGACTTCAGAAAAAACACTAATTGCCACCCTGGAAATGTCTATCATCGACAGTATCTATGACATGCATGCTAGGATAACAATGGAGCACATGGCCCTGGAACACCTCAAGGAGAAATGGGAGAAGATGATGGAAGACATAAAGAAATCCTATTCCCACATTTTTGACAAGTTGTAAGTATTAAACATTTGTCATTATTTTCAAAAAAAGGGGAAATGATATGATAAAAGGGTAAATGATAAGGTGAAAAGGGGAAATTATAAAAGGGAAACTATATTTATAAAGGCATACACATAGGGGGAGTCATATTAACAAGGTAAACATTTGGTGTATATACTAAACATTTTAGTTTTGCACATATCAATTTTTGATACTAATGCCAAAGGGGGAGATTGATAATCATAAATGATAATATTTTGTCATTAGTATACAAAGGAAACCATTTTTGAACCATCAGTAATATGATCACCGAAAGGTAAGTTTATAGTGCAACCCGACACAGCAGTTCACAGAGGTCACCGAAAATGTTAAAGTGCAAGTGAACACCAAAACCAGTTTTCACCGACAGACAATTTATAGTGTAAATTGACAACATAGTTTGCAGAGTAAACCAATGGAAAGTTCACAAAGGAACCTGAGAGCACAAAGACTACAAAGCAACCCGAGCACTAGTCTACCGAGAGCTAGTTTTATTTCTGAGAAATGTGGATCTGAGTTACACGTCAGATAAAACACTTGAGTTTTATATATAGCTTTATATTTATCTTTAAAACCATTTCTTGAGGGAAAAGTAAAGCATATGTAATTGTTTTAATCAGTCTAACTGATTGTAAACATGCAAACTAGGAGATCAAGGTCAAGTTGTAAACCTTTGATCATAGCATTTTTATTGTAAAGCAAGAAACCTAAAATAGGTCAATACATTGTATAAATAGATGTAGTAATCAATTAGAAGATGATTATTGTAGACGCAACACACATCTATGGATCAGATAGAGAGTTTCATGTAGGACACAAAAGACAGAATTTAGTTGTGAAGAACAAGATTCAAGGCTACCGAGTAGAACAGAGGTATTAATCAATCACTATAGGTGATACATATACATTGTGAACTTAAAGGATCAATATTCAGCAATTCAAGATTGCATACTATCAGGTCAACAAGGATTTTTTACTACTCTCTAAAAATTGTATCAAATAGAAGAATTTTTTTAAGAAGGTGGACTTAACAGTCTTTATGTAAATCTCTTAAGTGAGTGCACACTTAACAGTGTTGCTAAATCTCTTAACATAGTAGACCTTAACAAGTCTCAAATGTTACTCCTAATAGGGTAAGATCATCAGAAGTGATCACACTTGTAGCCTTAACTAGCACCTTCCATTCTGCAGATAGTGAAGCTTTGTTGGTTTCATCCCCACCGCATTTTTTACTTCTAACATGGGTTTTCTGTGTTACCAATTCGTGTGTCATGTGTACTTACATTTCATGAATATTTCTATGAATTTTTACGCGCAATTAAGTTTATGTTTTGATATTAAATGCATAAGGTAGAAAAGAATCAATGGTCAGTAATGCAAGAACAAAGTATTAAGGTTTAATTGATAAAAAAATTTAAGGGTACTGATTCACTCCTCCCCTCTTAGTACACACCATTCCATTATTCCAACAATTCCTCTAGCTGTGATTGGATTTCTTGCTTCCTATTAAGTTCATCTATCCAACTAGTGAAATCCTACAACATCTCTTGCATACTGTCATTTTATCATTTAAGCTCTTTAAACTCTTGGATTTCATGTTGAATTTGATGATCCTAAGATTGATTAGGAGATTGGGCAGAAATATTGGACTAATAAACATCGTTAGAATTCAGATAAAATGTTGTTGTAGGAATATTTGGATAAAAAATAGCATTTTGATTGTGTGTATATGGATGATAAGGATCCTCATGAATATTCTTCTCATAATATGGAGGTGTGTATACTGACTATCCATAATAATTTGATATCTGAATTCATATAATAAGCAAGAAATTAAAATATGAATTTGATTTGAAACATACCAACACTTGTATCTACAAAACCAGTGAGTTTTCCCTTGTAGAGCTGCTAGGTGTGTATTTGGATCCTACCTCCAAAGGTTGTAATAATGATCTTCACAACAAAAAACTAGAATTGTGTGGAAAATCTTGGACTGAAACAGTCCAAAGTGTCCCACCGGGCGTGCCAAAAAATATTGTCAATCAATATTGTGCCTATAGCGAGATACAGAATCTAGCTATCATGTTGTAACATAGAAGCACTCTCAGGCTATGGATATCCTATGGAAAGAGTGAATCTCTGGGATTAAAATTTTGGTTCCTTTTGGTAATCACCTGTACTAAATTTTGGATGAGGAAAAGGGATAGAAGGATGTGCTTGTAAAAATGGAAATCTAAAACTAAAGGGTGATGCACCAATAATAATCTAGTTTTTAGCTGGGTAATCTCACATAATTACTTATAAAAGAGCACTTCAAACTCACAACTCAATTAGACAAACCCTATAAAATTGACTCTTATGTATGTACCTGGTATTCTAAGATATGAAGAGAAAAACACTAATATTTTCTTAGATTCAACATTAAAACATAAGACACAATCACATATCTACACCATGGGATACCATAGTCTACATTAAACATGGAAAGGACATTAATTAAAAAAAGGTTTAAATACAATATTTAAATCAAATAACTAAGAATCAATGCTAGACTTGGAAGAATAATTGAGAAGGAATCAGTCTTTGTATATAAATAACCAAGAAATCTACCATAAACCATTAAGTCCAATAAAATCTACTAGAATTTGCAAGTTGCAAAAATATGGCCAAAAGATAGAACCTCTGAAAATGAGGTAAAAATATAAGATAAATGTCAAAACCCTAGAAGGGTCGATAAAATGGGTAAATCAAGGAGAAAGAGGGGTTAAACTGTTAGAGTACATAGTTTTCCTCACTTATTAATTATATCATGTTGATACATGGTATTAGAGAGTTGGTCTTTGGAGGGGCACTTGGTTTTTTGGCCGTAACTTGAGCATACGGTGTCCATTTTCAAAAAAAAAAAATCACCAAAAAGGTGTTTCCGAGCCAGACATGTTGATGCTAGTCTTGATCACTGGTTCCACCATTTGAGCTCCTAGTTTTGGCATCAAAGTTGAGGCTTTGTTTTCCTCCTTCACTACATCTGGACCTCAGGTTTTTCTCTTGTTCTTTGTGTTTTTTTTTGCTTCATCTTGTGGTGTACAGGAGTTAGTTTGATAGTTGTGGAGGGGGGGTGCATATTTCTTTTTGCATTTTCAATTCAGAGAGACCCTTCTACTTTCGTCTTATTCTCTCAATGTCAGACACATCCATTGTCATTCTGACTCCACATAACTACCACACATGGAAGCCACAAATGACCAGACTCCTCATGTCACAAGGTTTATGGTCCTGCCTGGATGCAGTTCAGCCAGTCCTACAGAGGCCTTATGAGTCTCTTATGCACAGAAATAGGATGGATGAGGCAATGGGCCTCATTTCCATGAATATTTTAGATGGGTTATTGTTCCACCTGGATGGTCTGACCACACCCAGGGATATGTGGGACAAGTTTTTCACCTTGTTTGGCACCATGAATCAGTTCAGGATTCTCTAGATAGATGTAGAGTTCACCTCCTTGGCACCTGAATCATTCACCAGCATTGAGGAATTCCTGATGAAGTTCAAATCTCTTCGATCTATTTTACAGGTTGCTGGAAAGATGAAGTCAGATGATGAGTGTATCTTTCTGATACTCTCAAAAATTCGTGGCCCTTATCAGATTTTCACTTCTAGCTTCTACTCCACTATGGATGCACTGGGTACATGTCATGTTATGCCCTCTTTTGAGACCTTCTGTGATAGGTTAACTCATGAGCAGTCCAAGCTCAGTCAGATGGATTCTCTTATAGGTTCACAGTCACAGGCATTGCTTTCCAAGTCATCTTAGGATACTCAGAAGCCAAAGCCAAAGCAGATATCTGATTCCTCTTCTCAACACTCTACTGGCCCACCATCTTCTTCTAAGAAGGAGAAATAGAAGAATCAGAACCCCACTTGTTCCTATTGTTAGAAGGGGCCCCATGATCAGTCACATTGTTTTTAGAAGAGATTTGATGCCTATGAGAAATAGATTACAGATTTGCAAGCTCTCCTTCAGAAGAGCACTATTTCCTCTCCATCCTCTTCCACCTCACAGGGGTCTACTTTTCAGTCTCCTGCCTCATCTTCGACATCTGGATAGGATTTTGGAAAGGGTCATGCATTATAGGCTTCCATTGCATCCCCTTCACAGGTCCCTTGGATACTTGATTCAGGTGCTTCTCACCATATGGCATCTTCTCTAGAGATCTTTTCTTCTATTGAGACTTCTCCTATTCCCCACATTATCATGGGGAATAACACTGTTATGCCAGTCTGTGGGAAAGGTTTTGTATGCATTCAAGATGGCACATTCAATGATGTATTGTATGTTCCATCTCTATTTGCAAACCTTCTCTTGATTTACCAGATTACACACAATGGATCAGGGAAGATAGTTGAGTTCACGCCAGATTTAGTCTTCATTTAGGATAGTGTGACTGGTGGCATTATTGCTACAGGGACAATTGATCATTCCACCCGTCTCTACACCTTCACACATTTTGGTCCACCATCTCCACTATCAGAGCTCATCTCTCCTCTTCCGCCAAAGCATCATGTGGTGCAATCAGGTCACTTGAACCTTTGTGTTGTTCCTGAGACCCCTGCTGTGACTGCCACACCACATCTTGTTGAGGTTCTTTCTCTTTAGCAGGACTCTTCTTCAGCACTGCCCGACCCTCCAGCTCCATTCATCAAGCCACCAGGTGTAGTTATTGAGGATTCTATAGAGGACACTCATCTCCTCTCTCATG
Organism: Thuja plicata; assembly: GCA_018584345.1. Classification (NCBI taxonomy): domain Eukaryota; kingdom Viridiplantae; phylum Streptophyta; class Pinopsida; order Cupressales; family Cupressaceae; genus Thuja; species Thuja plicata. Next base: position 845,677 of record MU224186.1, read on the forward strand.
ATAGTGTCAGCACACCTGTCATACCACTTGCATTGGGGATCCCATTTCAGGATCCTCGTGTCTTCTCATTTGAGCATCAACTCAGCCTTCCAGTGACATGTCATCTTTCAAGGTCACCTCTTCATTGCTCACTTCCTTTCACTCCTTTGTATTGGAGTCATGGTGGTTTGTTCATTGATCCAGGGGTTCTTTCCTTCTGGGGGGCTTTGGAGCCTCAACCCTCTCTCACGAGGGGATTGGTAGCACACATTGTACTCATGGCTTTGAGAGAGTCTCTTGAAGTCATTCTTTGTCTTTTTCTTTCTTTTATATATCTCTTTTTGGAGAGGAGTTTTTCCCACTGGGTTTTCTCCTTTATCTTTGGTTCACAGAGATTTCCTTGTATTGGGTAACTGATCAAGCCTTGTTGCCGGGACCCATTTCTTTCTTTCATAGATGTGCTAGGTTAGCTTACCTCCTGAGCTTCACTTAAGGGGGGGTGTTAGAGTACATAGTTTTCCTCACTTATTAATTATATCATGTTGATATTAATTATTAAGTTAGTTGTACTCTATTTTTCACTTAAGTTTTCTCTTAGGTTAGCCTTTTCCTTTTTCTAGGGTTTCATTCACCTTTAAGGTCGAATGCTTGTATTCATTTTGGTATACTCTCTGAATAGATTTTAAGCTCTCACTTTTTGAGCACAAAAGGGTTTCTTCTTTTTTTGTCCTTGGCTTCATTCTTTGCAACAGGTATTTTGCATGCAGGTGTTCTTGGCAAGCTGTGAAGTTGGATTTCTCAACTTCTACATAAACTGTTGGAAACATATAGTTGACCACCCCAAAACTCCTCTTAATTGATGCTCTGGCTATGTAGAACTTTGAAGTGAAATTGAACTACCCCTAGATTGTAAAAATGGCTCCAAAATGCATGCAGATCTCTATGGTCAGATGTGAAAAAACATCCTAAAAAATATGATCTAGAACTCGTAGTCAATGTGAGTTAACTACCTGGAAAGTGCTCTGAACTGTTATGCAATTGATAGTAGGGCTCAACTAACTGTAAACTTCTCATAAACTCTAACTAATGTCCTCATCAAGTTCTGGAAAAATAAAAAACCCTTTCTGGCCTATATCCACATGTGGAAGAATGAAAATGCCCTCCAACCACTAAAAAATAGAACCCTAAGTCAAACTCCATCCTCTCATGATTTCAACCATTAGACTTTATTTTCTCTTACATTTAATTTAATAATTAGTATATGACTTATAGATCCATCATATAATAATTATTAACTACATTTGAAGATTAATGCAAGAAAAATGAGAATACACATTGAAATATTTTCTAGGTTTCATTTTACCCCATAAGGCCCCACGGGTTTTAACAATAGAAACTTTAATAAAAATCAAGGGACAAAATACCTCTTAGCATGCAATTAAGTTAGGGTATACAAACCCTAAAAATAAAAAAATGCCCTTTCATTTCCATTTTCTCATTCTTTTGTTTCATTTATTCTGCATTTGGGTGGCACCGTGGATTGGGATTACTGTCTGAAGCTTTGTTGAGGACTTTTTAAGGTTTCCATGGAATTTGTGTAGACCACAAGCTCCTTTTGCTAGTAAGTTCCTTTACAATGATCCTTCTTGTTGTTCTTTTCTGTAATTGTGGGCATTGAGGGATTTCATTTGCTATATTCCTTGTTTCTAAACTCTTTTGTAAACTTTGTTGTTTTACCGCTTCCTCTTGATATCATCACTCAAAACTTGAAGGATGGAAAAAAATACTATGTCCTATTGGAAACTGTGAGGCTTCTTTGTACGACCTTCAAACTTGAACTAGATCATGCTTTTGTTTGTTTACTGGGCTTCTAATACCTATACATTTTAGAAATCCCAGGGCTTGAGCCCCGCATTTCAAGGTCTAAAAACTTTTAAAAAATTGGAAGAATTTAGGGCTTTTTCTTAACATTATGTACTTTTCCTTTATCTTTTTTCAAGTTGCATCTTGATTTCTGTAATCTTGTTTTGACGTTTGCTTGAGGGATTTCACTAGGTTGTGCATGAGGGTTTTTTTACATTTCTAATAACAATGGTTTCATATGGTTTTATAAATAAATGGGTATTCAAATCCCATCTCAACTCATGACTCCATGCTATTGCTTTGTTCAAATATTTATTGCATTCTCTTCTCTTTATCATTTTGGCTACTTCTTCCATGTTGTGTCTTTCAATGAGGTTTCAAACTTGTATGATCTCAGTTTCCATCATTTGATGTAGCACTATTGAAACAAAAAAACCTCACTTTTATGTACCATTGACTCCTACCCACTATAGTTGTACATTGATCCTCATGATGTCCACTGTGAATAAAATTGTTTGAATTTATCATCATTTTTCCTTTGATGCTTCCAATTAGCAATTTACTATTAATTTCATGCTATTACCTGATGATTTTTGAATGATGAGAGAAGAAATTGATGATGATCCTAAAGAGTATGGTTGTCATTGTTGGCAAACCATTACAGAGTTAAACATGTTTTGTGTGAATAAATGAAGTTACAACAACCGGTACGTAGTATATCCAATCGGTAACCAGAAGTCAAGTCAGAAAAGGAATAGGTAAACAAGTGAGCAGGTGAAGGAAAAATTGGCTAAGGAAGACAAGTTTCCTATCAGTATATTAGAAGGTACAAAGATAACAATATACTAATTTTTGTGACCACGCCACTTAGGTCACACTAGTATAGGCATAAATGAAGACACCACCAACCAGTCAATTCAGTGAACATGTAAAACCAAAGGTTATTGAACACTTTTATTCAATTGACTAAAGCGGTTATGATGGTGCACGATTCAATGAATTTGGACAAAATAAAAATGTAGTACACTATTTATAGAGTTTAATAAGTCAATTTCTTGGTAGTTGTGTATAGATATGATTATGAATTCAAAGCATATTCTAACCAATAATATTGAAGGAATATCTTACATTGGAGATAACAACTTGAAGTTTTTTATGGTCAACATGGTAAAGATTTAATGTTTTGATGAGTTATTTATGATTCATAAAGATATTTTAGAGGGAATCAGAAACCCTAATTAGGTTTACAATCGAAGTTAAAAGTCTATAAGATGATAGTTGTGACAAAGTTATAAAGAAGAGAGAAAAATAATTGAAGAATAGCGATTGCAGAACCAACTTCAGAGAAGATTTAGGATCAGATTTCAGAAGAAGGATAGAGCATCAAAGGATCTGATTAGCACTCAGGAGTGTATATCATAAGTCAACTTTTATTCTTGTATTCCTAATAGTTTCAACAAGATAAAATCCGTTAACCAGGTATTCACTAGTAGGAATTAATTGTAAATCCCTTAACAGGGTGAACATTGTAATATTGGGATTAAATCCTCTAACAGTGTATTTTGTAACATGATTTTAGATACATATAATAAGGTAGCAGTCACTCCTAATAGGGTGATTCACCTAGACAGTCACATATTGTAAGTTCCTAACAAAGCACTCTTTTCTACTACAATGAGAAGATTGTGGGTGTCATCCCCACCATGGTTTTTCCCTTTAACCAAGGGTTTCCACAATAAAAATCTAAGTGTTATGTGTTTGGATGTATTGTCATTTCACTCATTGCACTTTTTCTTTACACTTACTGTTAAATGCTTCATAGTTTGGAAGTATCTTTTTCTACTGCTTAAGGGTATATGCAATAGTCTGAAAGTTTTATTAGTCCTGATTTACGCCCCTCTTAGTACCTATTATTTCCAACATTACCTTTGGGATTTTATCTCCTTTTCATGCACGGTATCAGCAATCGCACATTATCATCAAATACCTCAAGTGGTTGGCCCTTCTATTATGGCTTCTCTTTTGAAGCTATATCCTTGAAGAAAACAGGTACATATCCCTTGTGATGATGTTGGAGTTCAATCTTCTTTAAGGTCACTATTTCAAAACATGATCATATTTTGCATATGAATGATATAATCACTTTTTTTTTAATGTGTTGACTATGGTTACTTTAGATGTTCTGTTATGGATTTTGGTCAAAGTTTCCCATGCTTTTTATATATTGTAACACTATTAAAAATGCACATGGTATTTTTCTTACTTACATTATATCTATGTTTTCAATGCAAAATAAGGAGCATCTTCCATTTCTATTAATCATGCTCTAAACCTAAAACCTCTAGTATTATGAGTTGTCATTGTTACAAGGCATTATTTCTGCTCCTTTTAATATCACTATTGTCATTGAAATATTTTGTGTTGGTATTCATGTTTTCACTATGAATAATATATATCTTTGTTACTCTCGTTTACTTTGCTTGATCATTGTACCTTTTTTGTTCTGAATGGATACCATCATTTTATTGAGACTTCTCCATTTTGGTGGAAAATTGTGGCAATCAACTCATTTCTTTTTGTATTTGATAACAATAATATTGTGTCATGGTTTTTTTCACCTAATAATGAAGACCTTTTGAATTTTTACTTGTTGTAACTAATATAGCTCTATCTATGGTGCTTGAAATACATTCATTAAATCCCTTTGTACTTACCAAACATATCCATCTCTTCATATTGCTCATATATACATAAGCTGCTCCTATTCATCTTTTCATTATCAATGACAATAATTATTTCTTGTGATCAGAAACTAATAGTGTTTAATTCCATCTTTTGTTGGTTGTTTCTCCCTTTTATAACAATTTTCCAGTATTAGGCCACTACAATACTTCATGTTTTCCATGGTAGTAAATTATGAGTTGATTTATTTAGACTTTTACCTATTGTTTCTACTTTAAGAACTATATTTCAATGTCCACTGTTATTGTATCATTGTTTTGATTATATAGATGATACAACTATTGGGATTAATGGGAAGTAGTACTAAGAGGGGAGGGGTGAATCAATACCTCTAAAACTTTTTTAACACCTTTCACAATTTATCATTAGTAATCATTCATTACTGCATTACCAACCATTACTGTTGTTCTTTCTTATGCATGTATTGTTCATTCATAATCTTTAATAGTTTGCAACATTCATAGAAACATTCACGAAAGTAATAAACACATAACACAAGATATGATATCATAGAAAACTCCTGTTATGAAGTAAAACCTGCGGTGGGGATGGTACCCACAAAACTTCACTATGTGCAGAATGGAAGGGAACCAGTAAAGGCTTACAATTTGATCACTTCTGATCATCTACCCTGTTAGGAGTATTAAGGTGGAGACCGGTTAAGATCTAATTTTTTAAGAGCTTTAGCAACACTCATTTGAGTGTGCACTCGGTTAAGAGATTTATAATAAGACTGTTAAGTCCACCTTTCTTGAAAGGATTTCTTATGCGTACTACACTTGTTAGAATGAGTACAAATATTGACCTGACTGTATGCAATCTACTATTGCTGATTACAGATCCATTAAAGCTCTCAGAATAATAATATCACCTTAAGTGATTGATGAATACCTTTTCTTTGTTTGTCAGTAGCCTGTGTTCTTGTTCTTTAAACTGATTTGATTCTATTTCTATCCTTCTGCATGAATTCTCTTGTCTGGTCTCTAGATGCTCTCTGTGGCTACAATCTTCATTGAACAACTTTTGCTTACAATATATTGAACATCTATTTATACAAGTATTTGACCTATCTTGGAATCACGCATTACAATGTTAAATCTTAGATCTAAGGTTTACAACTTGACCTTGATCTATAGTTTACATGTTTTAAATCACTAAAACTAATTAAAAAAATATTAAATACATTGCTTCCTCTGCACATAATGAATTTAAAAGTAAATCAAGAAGCTATAAATACAACTTCAGTGATTTATCTGACGTGGAAAGTCAGATCCACTTTTTGCGGGATGTAACTGACTGTCGGTTCTTGGTCATTGGGCTGAACTAAAAGTCTGTCAGCATTCCTTTGTTGAACTGTTCATCGGGTTCTCTTTGTCTGTCAGGTTCCTCTCTTTTTTGTTCTGTTGGGTTGCACTATTGTTACTCATCGGGTTCCATTTACCTTTTTGTCATCAGATAACACTTAACAGTATTTGTTGGGTAACGTTGGCGTTGGGTAGTGTTGTGCTCTGTCTGTCGGTGTAGTGTAAACCGATGGTGCGGATCATGTTTTTCCTTATGAATACTAATGGAAAAATATAATGCCTTCAATCTCCCCCTTTGACATTAATATCAAAAACTGATATGTGCATAATACTAAAGTGTTTAGTATATACACCATGTTTATATCCTTGTCATCATATGACTCCTCGTAACTATATGTATTGGTATAGTATAAGTATATATGTACATGTATACTTACTTCTTTGTCCTTTTCTCTGTATGTACATATTATTTCCCCTTTCTTTTACTATACATATTATTTCCTCCTTTTAACAGAGGTGAGTGAACATATCAATTTCCCCCTTTCTTTGATACTTATGACAAAAGTGTACAACTTATAATATGCCAAAATTGTGACAAAAATGTGTAACTTACAATGTGTCAAGTATATGGGAATGGGTTGTCTTGATATCTTTGAGCATTTTCTCCCATTTTTCTTTCAGCTATTCTAGTGCCATGTGTTGTAGCTCTATCCTTGCATGCATATCATAAATGATGTCTAGGAAAGACATTTCAGGGGTGGAAATTAATGTATTTGCCTCTGTCACATGTTGTTGCAGGAGTGAAAGTGTCAGTAAGAGCTGATCTTGGAGCTCATTTACCTCATATTTGTACTTCATCTCTGTAATTTGTATGTCATGTCTCAGTTTTTGAGCCTGTTTGATTTTCTCATTATGCACTTTAATTTCTTCTTCATTATTGGTGAGACTTTGTGCACTTGACTTAAGATCAACATCAATTTGTGCTATCTAGTCGATATACTCCTGAGTGAGTTGATCTAGTGTACACAATTTTTGTATTAAGGTAATAGCTTCTGAGATAATTGGGTCAATTGTGCTCACTAAATCAGAAAGCTTTACCTTTTTCAATGCCACTTCCTGGCTTATCTTCTCAGCTAGCTTGAACTCATACTTTTATTCAAGTCTCTCTTCCATAACCTTCTCAGCATCAATGTTATGAGATGTTATTGCATCTTTGAGTACCACCAGTTGATCAAGCATTGGAGATTTTTTATCAATATCTACATTAGGTACAATCTGTTGAAGTATACCTCTTGCCACTTCTAGTACCTTTTCCTCCTTTGTTGATCTCTTTAATTTGTCTTGTATTCCTTTTCTCTCATAGAGTCTTGCATACTCTATCAATGCAGTTGGATCCAATGTCCTCAGATCACAAACTGGTATCTCAATGATTTCATCCAGAGTTACTGGATTCTTATGCTTGATTTTCTTCTTCTTTGAGATTTGTGGGGATGTAGATGTATGAACTACCATTGCTAGTTCATTTTTTCTCTTTGAAGTGCTTGGCGAAGGCTTTGTAGAAGATGCTTCTTGTGTCTTCTTCTCAAGGTGCACATGTCATTTTGGTGAAGACGTCTCTCCATCAACCTTGGGTGTCTCTGCAGATTTTTCTTCTGATTTCTTCTCTTGCTCATCTTGTTTTTCTTCTTCACCTTTCTCTTTCTGCTTGTCCTCCTCTACCTTTTGTGTTTCTTCTTTATTTTTCTCAGTAGATTCATCTTTCTGATCGTTGGTTATAGCTTGCTCTGCAGTTGTGTCTTTTGTAGTATCTGTGGTTTCTTTTGCTTCTACATCACCCTTGTCCTCGGGTGTGCTTATGTCCTCCATAGTAGATCCATCATTGCCCTCTAGTATATTTATTTCCTTCATTAATACAGGCATATTAATTTGAGTAGTAGCTTGGGCTATGTCTATAGTGGTGTCCTTCTCATCAGTTTGAGCCTTTTTTGCAGTGACATCCTCATATTTTTGTATCTCCTCTGCAGGGTCTATTTCAATTAAGTCCATGACTAATGTATCTTTCCATGTGTCATCAGCAACATTCATATCTTTATCATATGAAGTTTTTAAATCTTGTTGCTATTAATCCTTGAGTGTAATGAATATTACATCATCATTTTTCTTTGTATCTTTATCAAAGTCATAATGTGTGATGTCTTGAATGTCAAGATCATCCATTACCTTGTCCAAATCAATTGGCTCCATTTCTTCACTATTGTCCAAAGCAATATGCTGAGGACTTGTCTTTTCTTTCTCCTCCTCTCTATGAGGTGTGTTGGTGAGAAGTAACTGATTCTCACCACTTGTTGACTCTGCTAATAGATTCAGGAGTTGTCTCCATTTTGTTTCAGTCATTGTGTCCAGCTTAATGAAATTGTCTTCTAGTACTTTGTATGCCCTTATTTTGGCTACAAATTTACCTAAATGCTTCTTCATAATTTCTTTGATTTCTTCAATTTTGGATTCAGGAGGCATGATTTTTACAAGTACCCTCTCCCTTGCTTCTCTTTTAGTCTGAAGAGCATATGACCATTGTTGGGATATTTTGTTACCGAGATCCTTGGGTATTTGATTTAAAAATTCAGCTGGTACATATTTGTGCTTGACCATTGACCTTATAATTGCATCTTTTATTTTGTTCTGGTCTTCTGGTTGTAGTGTATCCCATTGTCTGATTCTTTTGTCATGCATTGTGCTAGATGCAGCAATAGATTCAACAGTCTAATCAATAGTTTGATTCCTGTAATTCTTCTTTACTACATCAGGCTCATCTTCTTTAGAATCTTCTATGTCAGCCAGCCTTAGTCCTAACCAACCTTTTCCTCTTCTTTGGAGGTGTTGTTTTCACAGTTTGTTGTTTGGTTTGCTTTGCTGGCTACTTCATCTTATAGGTCCTTACTTGACCTTTCTTAAGAGGGGTAGTGTCGGTTTTGGTAGTTTGACTTCTTGTCCTCTTCTTCTTGATTGGAGGTGGAGGTGTATCAGATTCATTCTCCTCAGAATCTAATTTTTGTTCTTGTCCCTCATCGATGGTGCCATGTTCATCGGTTTCCTCTGGTTGTTCTTGTTCCTCCTTGGTAATTGATAGAATATTTTTAAGATTCTTGACCATTTTGTCTTTCTTATTGACAGTCTTCTTGATTTCTAGGCCTTGTTTTATCTTTGATTTGTCCTCTTCATAGGTTCCAAGCCTAGGTTGTTTGTTGTCAATAGGCTCACTTATTAATGCATCAATTGCATTTGTAGCTTGATCAATATTGATTTCATAATCTAATGGTGCTAACCAAGTTATCCTTGGTACAACTGGTTTTATATGAGTGAAATTAGTATCCACCATAAAACATATTTCATCCTTATGCTTTTCAACAAGTTGTTCAGGGATCCTTGTCCTTTCTATCATCTTTTCCTTGAACTCAAGGAAGTATGAAAACATAACAGATTCAAAATTGTCCCCTAGTGACTTAATCAGTTCACTAATCTATTGTGTTACTGCTTTTGTAGTGTCCCATTTTACTTTTCCTACTAAAGGAAAGTATTCTTGAAAATATAAAAAGATACACATGATAAGTGAGCCGAACTTACATGTGCTAGTCTTTGTAGACCTGAATGTGTTCATGTTCTCATCAATTTGTTTTAATAGGATCTCACATAGATCCATCTGAATTCCTTTGGTCACTATCTTGTAAGCTATGCTTACTGATGTTGTAGATATGTTGTTCAATATGCTTGCTTGAAAGATCTTATAACCAATCACACATGCACCAAATTTCAGTTCTTCATCGGTGATGGTGTTTACTTTCGAACCTCTATTGTCCCATTCTTCTTTTGTTAGCTTTGTTACTTTTGTCTTGGATGGATGCTTGTGAGCCTTGGGCTTGTCAGTTATTGGATAACCAGTGACAACATGAAGAACATCCTTGGTGATTTGTTTAGGTTGATCCAACCATAGTTTCTTATTGTGCATTCTGCTAAGAACCAACCTGATCTAGTCTAGTTTGAAGTCCCTCAGGAAATGTAGGGTATTAGTCAACCCTTTGACTTCCAAGTGTTTGTCTTCTTCCTTCAGGTTTCCTTCAGCATCACAAAGCTTCTTGTAAGATTCATCTCTAGATCCCCTATTTCGGCAATCTTGCAGTGAATATAAGACCTAACGTCTTCTATGAGAAGAACCCTAGGTGGGATTTTAGAAAACATGTCAGTTTCAGTGGGTTTCGATGTAATCTCTGGGCATATATTATATTTGGGCTCTACACATGTTCTATTCTTAATCAACTTAACCACATTCTGTTTATCACTTTTGATCTTAGTTGTTCTTGACGTGGTTGCCATTATTTTTCAAGTTTTTGGGCTTTCTTGAAAATAATGATAAAGATCTTTTGGTGCCCTCGATACTTACTTCGATCCGTAATAGTGGTGAAATATTTTTTTACTGTCTCCTTGGATCGATTTGAGGACTCTTCTTCTTTCTTCTCTTCAATCGCTCTTCTTTTCACTGTTAATGTAGCCCAAAACCTTAGAAAACAACAGTTTAGAGAAAATAACACAATGCCAGAATTATAGAACTTCAAATTCTCATTAACTGCATCCAATCTATTTTGCCTCTACAATGAAAGAAAACTCCTACTTATTACAATTCTGAAAATTACCATATTTGGCAGATTTTTGAGAAAAATAGATGTTTTCCATTTTTGGTAAATTTTAAAACTCATCCTAATAATCTCAAATTTTTCCCAAGAAAATCTCTCAACTAAGGCAAGATGAATTTCCAAGTAATCCACAAAAACAGAAACACGATATCAGATTTATTACAAAAGCAAAATTCAAAAACTGGAAAGAAATAGAAAAAGCTATTTTGGAGAGCGAGATGAAACTTAAGGCACCCGAAAAGATGTTGAAATGGCCACCAACAGAGCTAGCTGATTTGGAATTTCCATTAACTCCTCCTCGCGCATCTTCCTCTAAAATTTTAGCAAAAACCCACATCCAAGTCAAAAGTTATGACCTCCAGAAGTTGCTGCATCATTCTCCCCTTCTTTAAAGGAACGCAGCTCCTGCAAGTGGTTGTCTGTGAACTGTTGTAACTTTGTGGGGTCCAAATTCATCACTTCTTACTCTAACATCCAATTGCTATCTGTCGTTGGTAATCCCTCCCACTGAATCAGGTACCTGGTGTAATGACCCTTCAGTGTGACTGTAGACTGAATATCCAGAATGTGGGCAATATTTTCCTTCTTTTTACTCTGAAGGTGGCGATGCCAATCCACTTCATTTGTACTATTTAGATCAGATAGATTTCCATGAAATGCATACAAATCAGAAACATTAAGGACAAGAGAAATAGAAAAATCATCTGGTAAACAAACCTCATAAGCATTATCATTGATCTTCTTCAGAATTCGGCAAGGACCTATCTTTTTATATTTTAGCTTATGATATGTGCCAATAGGAAATCTCTCATGTATCAAGAACACCATCACCAAATCACCTATATCAAATTTTTGTCGCCTTCTATTGATATCTACAGCAACCTTATATCTCTCATTGCTATCCTGTAACTTACTCCTGACATCTTGTTGAAGTTGTTGAAGGTGTTCAGCAAATGCTTCCCCATCATCGCTAATTCTATTTTGCATAGGAAGTTGTACAAGGTCCAAAACACCCTGAGGATCCTTACCATATACAATCTAAAAAGGATATTTTCTAGTTAATCTGTTAAGAGAACTTTTGTAAGCAAACTCAGCTTGAGGCAACGCCAAGTCCCACTGCTTGGGCTTTTCACCAACAATTCACCATAACAGGTTTCTTAAACTTGGATTGACCACCTTAGTTTGCCCATCAGTTTTGGGATGATAGGAACTGCTAAACTGCAACTGTGTTCCCATCCTCTTCCATAAGGTCCTTCAGAAATGACTCAAAAATTTAGTATCCCTGTCAGATGTGATAGTCTTTGGAATGCCATGGAGTTTAACAACTTCTTTGAAGAATAAGTTGGCTATCCTTGTGGCATAACTAGTCTTTTTACAAGCAATAAAATGAGCCATTTTAGAGAATCTATCAACAACAAAAAAAATAGAATCTGCACCTCACTGGGTGTGGGGAAGCCCCAATACAAAATCCATACTCACATCTATCCATGGCTCGATGGGTACATGTAGAGGTGTATACAAGCCTATGTTTTGGGAGTGACCCTTAGCCACTTGACAGATTCTGCATCTTGCCACATACTTAGTAATGTCCCTTTTTAGTTTTGGCCATTAGTATTTATCTGCAACCAAGGTTATTGTCTTGTCCTTCCCAAAGTGACCAGCCAAACCACCACAATGAGATTCACGAATAATATTTCCCTCATGGAACCAGCTGGTATACAAAGTTGTTTTCCTCTTAATAGGTAACCATCCTGTAGAAAGTATTCTCCTCTTATATGATCTGAAAGACTAGTTGTTGGCTCTTTAATCTTTTCTATAATTTCCCAAAAATCATCATCAGCCTCATACAAAAATTTAATAGACTCAAAACCAATGACCTATGTTTCCATTATAGTTATTAATGTAACATGCCTACTGAGGGAATCAACAACCTGATTCTTCTTTCCAGACTTATGCTTCAAAACAAAGTTATACCCTTTCAAGAAAGACACCCATTTAGCATGCCTACTATTCAATTTATTTTGTGTGTTCACATATTTTAAGGCCAAATGATTTGTAAATAGTACAAATTCTTGTGGGACCAAATAGTGCCTCCAATTCCTTAAGGCTTGAACAATAGCATAAAACTCTAGATCATAGGTAGAATAGTTCTTCCTCACATCATTTAAATTTTCACTAAAAAAGGCTATTGGTTTACCTTCCTGGCTAAGGACAACACCTATTCCAACATGGTAAGCATCACAGTTTACTTCAAATACCTTATCAAAATTTGGAAGTTCCAATATAGGAGCTTCAGTTACCTTTTTCTTCAAGAAATTGAAACTTTCTTCAGCATTTATTGTCCATGTGAATTCCTTTCCTTTCATACAATGTGTTATTAGCACGATAATACTGCTGAAATTTTGATTAAACTTTCTATAGAAGATTGATAATCCATGAAAAATCCTAACCCCTATTATGCTAGATGGACTAGGCCATTCTAGGATTTTCTGGACCTTTTTTGGATCCATCTAAACACCATCTCCAGAAATGATGAAGCCCAAAAAATTCAAACTATTTTGCATGAATCTGCACTTCTTAAAATTTGCACAGAGCTTCTCTTTCCTTAGTACAATCAGGATGATCTTCAAGTGTTGTAAGTGTTCTCCTTTGTTTTTTCTATAAATCAGGATATCATCAAAATAAACTATAACAAACTTACCAATGTAGGATCGTAAAACAGTATTCATCAATATCATGAATGTACTTGGTGCATTAGAAAGCCCAAATGGCATAACCATCCATTCATACAATCCATCCCTAGTCTTAAAAGTTGTCTTCCACTCATCTCCTTCACAAATTTGAATCTGGCGGTATCCACTTCGCAGATCAATCTTGCTGAAGTATTTGGCCCCTGTTAATTCATCAATCATATCCTCTATGTGAGGAATAGGAAACCAATTGTTGATAGTGATCTTATTAATTTCTCTACTATCACTACACATCCTCCGTGTTCCATCCTTCTTTGGGGTCAGCAATGTGGGCATAGCACATGGGCTCATGCTTTCTCTAACCACGCCTTTCTCAATTAGTTTTGTTACTTGCTTGTTGAGCAATGCATGTTGTGTGGGTTTCATTCAATAAGCTTCTTGGTTAGGAAGAGTTGCTCCAGGAATCAGATCAATATGGTGTTTTATATCCCTTTTGGGTGGGAGACCTTTAGGTAGTTCATTTGCAATAACATCAGTAAATTCTTCTAGTATCTTTACTACATCATGTGGTACTATGTTTTCTAGTTCTTCAGCCCTTTTTACTACCAATGCATAGCAGTAACCTGTCACCTTCATTTCCTTGATAACATCCTTTGCAGACAACATGGTCTCATTCTTCTTCTCATCCTTAAGTGGTAAGAGAGTCACTTTAGAGCCATCCTTTCAGAAGGTATATGTATTTTTTTCTTCATCATGCGTGATCTTTCTATCATACTGCCATGGCCTTCCCAATAAAATATGACAAGCATCCATAGGAATAACATCACACCATATCTCATCCTTATAGATTTTTCCTATAGTAAAACTAACCAAGCATATTTTATCAACAGTAACCTCATTTCCTTTCTTAAACCATGCAATATGGTAAGGACATGGATGTTTCTCACATTGCAGATTTAATTTTGTGAATGCAAACTTCATCTTCTTTTCTTCTATCATAGGCTTTCATTCAAAAAATTTCCCCATCTCATTTAGCCAGTCTATTAATTCTTATGGTTTAAGACTACCAACATAGTCTAAAACATCAATCTTGATTGATTCACTTCTTCCTTCTAAAGCCCTGAGAACTCTATCTTCATATCTCATTTCTTCCAGCCTTTCTTCTATATTTTCTTCATTTTGGTTAGCACCTCCTCGGTTTCTGTCTTCATCATATTCATTCCCTCTTTATATTCTTTGATTATCCAGTCACTCATAGAGTCTTTCAATCTTCCTCTGCATATCCAACATCAATCTTTTCATCGGTGTGACACCTTCTCTTCCTCTGCCTCTTCCTCTCCCAGCCATCTTCCTTCTCTAATACCAAATGATGTAGCCCAAAACCTTAGAAAAGAACAATTGAGAGAAAATAAAACAATGCCAGAATAATAGAACTTCAAATTCTCATTAATTGTGTCTAATCTACTCTGCCTCTACAATGAAAGAAAACTCCTACTTATTACAATTCTGAAAATAACCATATTTGGCAGATTTTTGAGAAAAATAGATTTTTCCATTTTTGGTAACTTTTAAAACTCATCCTAAGAATATCTATTTTTTCCCAAGAAAATATCTCAACTAAGGCAAGATGAATTGCCAACTAATCCACGAAATCAAAAACATGATTTTGGATTTATTACAAAAGCAAAATTCAAAAAACTAGAAAGAAATAGAAAAAGCTAATTTTGGAGGTCGAGATGAAACTTCAGGCTCCCAAAAAGATGTCGAAACAGCCACAAACAAAACTAGTTAAGTTGGAATTTCCATTAACTCTTCCTCGCGCATCTGCCTGTAAAATTTCAGCAAAAACCCACATCCGAGTCAAAAGTTATGACCTCCAGAAGTTGCTACATCATTCTCCCCTTCTTTAAAGGAACACAGCTCCTGCAAGTGGTTGTCTATGAACTGCTGTAACTTTGTGGGGTCCAACTTCATCACTTCCCACTATGAGATCCAGGTGCTATCTTTCACTGGTAATCCCTCCCACTGAATCAGGTACCTGGTGTAATGACCATTATGTGTGAATGTAGACTAAATATCCAGAATGTGGGCAATCTTTTCCTTCTTTTTACTTGGAAGGTGGTGATGCCAATCCACTTCGTCTGTACTATCTAGCTCAGATAGATTTCCATGAAATGCATACAAATTAGAAACATTAAACATAGGAGAAATATCCAAATCATCTAGTAAACAAACCTCATAAGCATTATCATTGATCTTCTTCAGAATTCGGAAAGGACCTATCTTTTTTGTATTTCAGCTTATGATATGTGCCAGTAGGAAATCTCTCACGTCTCAAGTACACCATCACCAAAACACCTGTATCAAATGTTTTTCGCCTTCTACTTATATCTGTAGCAACCTTATATCTCTCATTGCTATCCTGTAACTTACTCCTAACATCTTGTTGAAGTTTTTGAAGGTGTTCAAAAAATGCTTCCCCATCATCGCTAATTCTATCTTGCACAGGAAGTTGTACAAGGTCGAAAACACCCTAAGGATTCTTACCATATACAAACTAAAAAGGAGATTTTCCAGTTGATCTATTAAGAGAACTGTTGTAAGCAAACTCGGCTTGAGGTAATGCCAAGTCCCACTTCTTGGGCTTTTCACCAACAATGCACCGTAACAGGTTTCCCAAACTTCGATTGACCACCTCAATTTTCCCATCAGTTTGGGGATGACAGACACTATTAAACTACAACTTTGTTCCCATCTTCTTCCATAATGTCCTCCAGAAATGACTCAAAAATTTAGTATCCCTGTCAGATGTGATAGTCTTTGGAATGCCATGGAGTCTAACAACTTCTGAGAAGAATAAGTTGGCTATCCTTGTGGCATCACTAGTATTTTTACAAGCAATAAAATGAGCCATTTTAGAGAATCTATCAACAAAAACAAAAATAGAATATGCACCTCACTAGGTGTAGGGAAGCCCCAATACAAAATCCATACTCACATCTATCCATGCCTCGATGGGTACAGGTAGAGGTGTATACAAGCCTGTGTTTTGGGAGTGACCCTTAGCCACTTGATAGATTCTACATCTTTCCACATACTTAGTAATGTCCCTTTTGAGTTTTGGCCAGTAGTATTTATCTGCAACCAAGGCTATTATCGTGTCCTTCCCAAAGTGACCAGCCAAACCACCACTATGGAATTCGCAGATAATATTTTCCCTCATTGAACTAGTTGGTATACAAAGTTGTTTTCTTCTAAAGAGGTAACCATCCTATAGAAAGTATTCTCCTCTCATATGATCTGAAAGACTAGTTGTTGGCTCTTTAATCTTTTCTATAATTTCCCAAAAATCATCATCAGCTTCATACAAAACTTTAATAGACTCAAAACCAATGACCTTTGTTTCCATTGTAGTTATTAATGTAACACGATGACTGAGGGCATCAACAACCTGATTCTACTTTCTAGACTTATTCTTCTAAACAAAGTTATACCCTTGCAAGAAAGACACCCATTTAGCATGCCTACTATTTAATTTATTTTGTGTGTTCACATATTTTAAGGCCAAATGATCTGTAAACAGTACAAATTATTGTGGGACCAAACAGTGCCTCCAATGCCTTAAGGCTTGAACAATAGCATAAAACTCTAGATCATAGGTAGAATAGTTCTTCCTCACATCATTTAACTTTTCACTAAAAAAGGCTACTGGTTTACCTTCCTAGCTAAGGACAACACCTATGCCAACATGGGAAGCATCACAGTCTACTTCAAATACCATATCAAAATTTGGAAGTGCCAATATAGGAGCTTCAGTTACCTTTTTTTTCAATAACTTGAAACTTTCTTCAGCATTTGTTGTCCATGTGAATTCCTTTCCTTTTGTACAATCTGTTATGGGTGCGACAATACTGCTAAAATTTCAAATAAACTTTCTATAGAAGGTTGCTAATCAATGAAAACTCCTGACCCCTATTATGCTAGATGGACTAGGTCATTCTAGGATTGCCTAGACCTTTTCTAGATCCATCTGAACACCATCTCCAAAAAAGATGAAGCACAAAAAATTCAAACTATTTTGCATGAATCTTCACTTCTTTAAATTTGCATAGAGATTCTCTTTCCTCAGTACACTCAAGATGATCTTCAAGTGTTGTAGGTGTTCTCCTTAGTTTTTTTCTATAAATCAGGATATCATCAAAATAAAATACAACAAACTTACCAATGTAGGATCTTAAAATAGTATTCATCAATCTCATGAATGTACTTGGTACATTATAAAGCCCATATGGCATAACCATCCATTCATACAAGCCATCCCTAGTCTTAAAATCTATCTTCCGCTCATCTCCTTCACAAATTTGAATCTGGTGGTATCCACTTGGCAGATCAATCTTGTTGAAGTATTTGGCCCCTGCTAATTCATCCATCATATCCTCTATGCGAGGAATAGGAAATTGATACTTGATAGCGATCTTATTAATTGCTCTACTATTAGTACACATCCTCCATGTTCCATCCTTCTTTAGAGTCAGAAATGTGGGCACAGTACATGGGCTCATGATTTCTCTAACCAGGCCTTTCTCAATTAGTTATGTTACTTGCTTCTTGATCTAAGCATGTTGTGTGGGGTTCATTCGATAAGTTGCTTGATTAGGAAGAGTTGCTCCAGGAATTAGATGAATATGGTGTTGTATATCCCTTTTTGGTGGGAGACCATCAGGTAGTTCATTTGGAATAACATCATTACATTCTTCTAGTATCTTTACTGCATCATGTGGTACTATGTTTTCTAGTTCTTCACCCCTTTTTACTACCAATGCATAGGAGCAACTTGTCACCTTCATTTCCTTGACAAAATCCTTTGCAGACAACATGGTCTCATTCTTCCTCTCATCCTTAAGTGGTAAGAGAGTCACTTTAAAGGCATCCTTGCAGAAGGTATATGTATTTTTTTCTCCATCATGCGTGATCTTTCTATCATACTGCCATGGCCTTCCCAACAAAATATGACAAGCATCCATAGGAATAACATCACACTATATCTCATCCTTATAGATTTTTCCTATAGTAAAACTAACCAAGCATCTTTTATCAATAGTAACCTCATTTCCTTTCTTAAACCATGCAATATGGTAAGGACGTGGATGTTTCTCACATTGCACATTTAATTTCTCTACCGTTTCCTTAGCTACCACATTCTCACAACTACCCCCATCAATAATACCTTGGCATACCTTTCCACCTAAAGTGCATCTAGTTCTGAAGATGTTGGTTTGAAGCCATGAATCATCAAAGTGCATTTTAGGTACTTCTTCCTTCTCTGGAATGATCATCGATCTCCTCATCATGAGACTTTCTCCCACGTCTAGTAGGACTTCTTGTTCTGCTCCTGCTGCTATAAATTCTGGTTGAACCATGTTCACTCTAAGCTATCCTCCTTGATTTCTTTCTTGTAGCTTATAATTTGAGCATTCAAAGGCTTTGTGTCCTTCTTCTCCACACCTAAAACAAGTGAAAGGCCTTCTCTAGTTTTCCCAGCCTCTTCTACTTCCGTGGCCTTGTCCTCTCTGAAACCCTCTTCCTCTTTCCTAATTTGAAGGATCTTTCCTAGTGTCTATATTTTTTTCAAACCCTTGATAAGGCTCTCCTCGACCATTACTAGAACCTCCCTGAAATGGAGTTGAGGTACCCCTTCGACCACCTCTATTCCTCTGGATATATTGCCTATTTTTTTTCCTTCATCTTTTAGAGCTAATTGGTAGGCTTCGTCCATACTAATAACATGATGCATGCTCAATTTGTCTTGGATGGAGAACTTTAGGCCATTCATATATCTAGAAACCATCTGCTCATTATTTTCTTGGTGCTCTATGTGCATGGACAGCTTGTAGAATTCATTTGTATAGTCTTGCACTGAAGACAAGTTTTGCTTCAAATTCTAGAACCTCCAAAAGAGAGTTTGTGAATAATCCATGGGTAAGAATTTTTCTTTGAGCTTTTCTCCATCTTGCTCCATGTCTTAATCTTTTCCTTTTCCTTTCTAGTTCATTCTTTCTGGAGGTGATCCCACCATATCATTGCATGTCCTTTTAATTTTATGCATTGCAAACTTCATCTTCTTTTCTTCTGTCGTAGGCTTCCATTCAAAAAATTTCCCCATCTTGTTTAGCCAATCTATTTATTCTTCTGACTTAAGACTACCAGCATAGTCTGAAATGTCAATCTTGATTGATTCACTTCTTCCTTCTAAAGCCTTGAGAACTCTATCTTCGTAGCTCATTTCTTCCAGCCTTTCTTCTATATTTTTTCATTTTGGTCAGCACCTCCTCAGTTTCCCTCTTCATCAGATTAATTCCCACTTTGTAATCCTTGATTATCCAGTCACTTATAGAGTCTTTCAATCTGCATCTGCATATCCAACATCAATCTTTGCATCGGTGTGACACCTCCTCTTCCTCTGCCTCTTCCTCTCCCAGCCAGCTTCCTGCTCTGATACCAAATGATGTAGCCCAAAACCTCAAAAAACATCAATTCAAAGAAAATAACACAATGCTAGAATAACAGAACTTCAAATTCTCATTAACTACATCCAATCTACTCTGCCTCTACAATGAAACAAAACTCCTACTTATTACAATTCCAAAAATTACCATATTTGGCAGATTTTTGAGAAAAATAGATTTTTTCCATTTTCGGTAACTTTTAAAACTCATCCTAAGAATCTTGTTTTTTTCCCAAGAAAATATCTCAACTAAGGCAAGATGAATTGCCAACTAATCCACGAAATCAGAAACACAATTTCAGATTTATTACAAAATAAAAATTCAAAAAACTGGAAAGAAATAGAAAAAACTAATTTTGGAGGTCGAGATCAAACTTTAGGCTCTCGAAAAGATGTCAAAATAGCCACCAACAAAGATGGCTGAGTTGGAATATCCATTAACTCTTCCTCGCGCATCTGCCTATAAAATTTCACCAAAAACCACATCTGAGTCAAAAGTTATGACCTTTGGAAGTTGCTGCATCAGCTTTGCTTTCTCCTCAAATTGCGGGTGCAGAATGAAGTGCTTTCATTGACAATTTATAGGATTTTTTCCCTAAGTCACCAATAAATACTTCAACAACTCATCGGGTCATAAAGATGGAGTCCGTCGGGAATACTTTCACAATCATCGTCGGTGTTGTTTGAGGATGATCGAGATAGCTATCACCAATATTGCTTTTACCGATGAATATCGGTATTCTTTCATGACAACTTTGTAACTTTCCTTTCTTACTGATGGGTGTCGGGTTACATTGGCAACTTACCCACTTTATGTGTTGACCGAAAATTTTTGGTAAGTGTAGAATAGCTTATCCACTCTGTTCACCGATGATTTTCGGTATGTGTATACCGACAGGGTTGTTTTCTCAGAATTGGAACAAGTAACAGAATATGCATCTTTATTATGCAGATTTTGACTGTCTATCAATTTGTATAATGGAACTAATGCAAAATATGAATTGGTGTAATGTAGTTCCATACTTACTTGTTCAACTCAAGTGGGGGTGGTGATGTCACTGGATCCATTGGATGGAGTGTCACCATTTTCATTGCTTGAAGCTTTTATCCACATTTTGTCTCTAGCCCTCCGGATATCTTCAATGGTGTTTCCATTGGGATATGTTCTTGTCTTTGTCAATCGGTCTTTGAAATATTTCTTAAGGAAACCAACTTTATGACAGTGTAAGCATGCCATTCTGGGGTTTGACTAGCCTCTAGACCTTTTGGTCCATGCTCTCATGTAGTTTGTAGCAATGTGACCATATCTACCACATGTTGTATAGTTAGTCCAAGTATTGTAATCCCATACATATTGATTACCGATTCTTTTTGGTTGATAGGGAGTTTCTTGACCTTTAGGCTACCATGCTTGCCTTTTCTTTTTCCAGCATTCTTCACATGTGTGCCCATTCATCTTGTATGTAGGACATTATTTGTCCATGTAGGTTTTCTTATTTGGTTGTTCTATCTTAGTCTTGCATTCATAAGCCTTATGTCCTTTCTTGTTACATTTATAACAAAATCCTATGAATGTAGATGTAGATTTAGGAATACCTTTCATTTTACCTCGGCATACATTTGGTGTGTGCCCTTTCTTTCCATAATGCTTGCATTTTAGCCTTCTTGGTCTTAGATTTTAATAGACATTCTTTGAATTTTCTTGATTGGATGATTCTCCATTTTCGGTAAAGCCTATACCGTTGTTGTTGTTGACTCTTCGTTGTCCTTCAAGAAAATCATCCATTCTTTTATTTCTCTCTTCAGCCTTTCTGATAACTTCATTATGTTTTTGTTGAATCCTAACCTCATGCTTCAGTTTCTCATTCTCTTCTCTTAGTTCACTGATAATCTGTATTCTTTCAATGAGTTCTACATTTATTATGTTTGCTTCTTGACTCATAAGAATAATTTGATTTCTAAGATCATGGTGATGCTCAACATGTCTTTGAATTTCTAGTTCCTTTTCTTGTAGTTTCTCAGTGATCTTCCTTCTGTCATCAATGGCAAGTGTTTTTTCTGTCTCAGCTCGTCTAGCAGAACTCATCACATCAATCATTCTTACCATTTGGATTTCTTGTCCGATTTGCAGCATCTTTATTTGCTCTGTCAGATGTTGATTGATCCCTTTCAGATTTGTGATGTTCTCTTTTGATGTATCAGATGTATTACTTGCATTTGATCCTGAAGATTCAAAGAAATCTAGAATCTCTTCTTCTTGGTAATCTTTTTCATTGTTCCGAGTACCCATACCTTTCCTCTCATCCAACAATTGTCTCATGTTGATTCTTGCTTCTTTATATTGTTCATAAAACATCTATATCTCAATATTTTTATTCTCAATATTCTTATCAAGTTTGTACTTCTCCATTGTATGATCTTTTCTCTTAAGCCTTTAAGCTTTCCAAGAAGAGACTTATCTCTGATACCAATTGTTGGGATTAATGGGAAGTAGAACTGAGAGGGGAGGGGTGAATCAGTACCTCTAAAAAAAATTTAACACCTTTCACAATTTATCATTAGTAATCATTCATTACTGCATTACCGACCATTACTGTTGTTCTTTCTTATGCATGTATTGTTCATTCATAATATTTAACATTTTGCAACATTCATAGAAACATTCATGAAAGTAATAAACACATAACACAAGATATGATATCGCAGAAAACTCTTGTTAGGAAGTAAAACCTGCGGTGGGGATGGCACCCACAAAACTTCACTATCTGCAGAATGGAAGGTGTTGGTGCCCAAAAATGAAGGATCGATTTTGGCCAACTGACAGGTACACATTAGTACCTCTGCAATTCTGGCCTAAGTAGGCCAAGGCTGGTAGGCTTGATTTTACTTCAAACTAATCAATCCTGTATGATGCCTAACTTCATACACAGGTAATCAAATCTCCTCCAAGGTGGTGAAAATTTATCAGAGGCAATAATACTATATCTTAATGCTCTTCAAACTGAAAAATTTAAACTAAATTGATCTATCCCTAAAAACCCTAATTTTAATAAATTTAATAAATGCTTAACGAACTACAGAATATGAATCAAAAGACAATGTTCAAATAACAAGATCAATGCCTACTGAAAATATGGGTTATAGAGTCAATAGAATCCAGTCCTACGTACAATCAAAGACAATTTTAAAAACTTGCTTTTAGTAAAACAAGATCATCACCTCACAGGCTTTCGCTTGAATTACAATTCAAATTAATAAATATGATTAATCTTATCGAATTTAACTCGAATTAGGAGACCGACAAGAACAACAAAAGACACTCAGATCTAACTATTGATATTTAAATCGTATACATTAAAATTGAATTATACAATCAGGGAATATAACACAGTGAGGCACTCTAATACATAGAGTATCTGAAATACTAACTGAAAATCAATAACAATATAATCATAGAAAGCAGAATAACACTTATCTCATTTGACATCTGAAAATTTGTACATAATGACTTATATTTGTAGTAATATCCGTTCTCTTCTGGAATTGTCTCCCCCAAAAAATCTCATTGTAATTCTTTTAAGGTTCAATTGACTTAATATTTATATGTATTTCAATAGTTTCATGTGAAAGGTCATACCTTTTCACAAATACCTAATCCTACAACTAACCCTAAAAAAATATAACAAATTATCCATGTAAAGGGAGCAAATCATTTCCCACATTTACAAATATTAAAATATGCGTTTGTCCTCTTCTCAGATAATTTGCTTGGTTATCATCTTCTATTTGTAATATAAGACTCCTACACACCAAATCCAAAACTAGATAACCTTTAATAAATTTCAATTAATATTGTTCTCAAATCACTAAAATGATCCCTATAAATATTATTAATTGTAATAATTAATAACATATTAATATAAATCACCAAGAAGGTCATAATATAAGAAAATATTATGTTTTAATTGAATTTTGATTTTCAGATTTAAAACATAATAAATTTCACTCATAAAATATCTTTCAAACTGTGAAATAATATTTGCCTCATATAGATAAAAATGTTCCTAAAATCTAGGGTACTATAATTGTAAACATTTTAATTCACCCTAGAAAATAACAAAGCAATACTTACCCTAAAATGATAACTCACATAATATACATAGGGTAATAATATTATTAATATTTGAAGAAGAAGATAACTTTTAAAAATAACCCTAAAATTATGTAATTTACCTTAATAAATATTTTCAACATAACCAAGGTAAAAAGGGAATACATTAAT
This sequence comes from Thuja plicata, assembly GCA_018584345.1. Lineage (NCBI taxonomy): Eukaryota > Viridiplantae > Streptophyta > Pinopsida > Cupressales > Cupressaceae > Thuja > Thuja plicata. The sequence continues at coordinate 869,727 of MU224186.1, forward strand.
CAAAGTATATTTA
>MU224186.1:869870-888347 GCA_018584345.1 Thuja plicata
AATTATACTTTTTTACCCTAATAAGATATCTCACATTAGTAAATTAGGATAAAACTAAAATAAAGGAAATACATTTATGTGAAACACTTTTAATAGCAAATATAAAAGAGAAGTGAGATAATATGATGCTCTCTAACACATAAATTGAAGAAAACATTTATACTAATTGGTTAAAGGGGGGATGGGTAGGTAGGCAGGAAAAAGGGTTGGCTTGAGATGTTAAGTGTTCAACTCTTGTTGCTGCCCTTTTGTCATGAAAATAGGATAATGACAATTATTTAGAACTTTTTTTATTGTTTAATTAAATTTTAAAATAGGGAAACATTTATAAAAATGAAAATAAATATTATACTTCCCTTGATATTTCACATATTGGACACATGGAGAATCCAACTATCTACCACTCGAAAAATAGAATCAATCACACCAAAAATTATCTCAAGTAGAAATCAAAACTACAATGAAAGGTAAGATTAAATAAAGGGGAGATAATTTTAAATATTAATTTCATTAATGACTTTTGTAAAGAATATGCATTCCATTTTAAAGATATATAAAAAATAAAACCATGAGAAATACAATAATATTTTACCTTCAAAATGTCAAAACAGTGAAATAAAACCCTTACCTCAATACTTACCTGCTATTTGAAACGTATTTTTTGTTCATTTCATTATAAAATTCTTCATGTGTTGTAAAAGACATTGCATCTCTTGTAGATTCCAAACCACCCATGCCACAATTCATATCATCTAGTACATCATTAACGATAAAAATTTCATTTGGTGAACTTGTAAAATCCGCTGGCTATTTTTGCGCTTAGTGGCACTCTAAAATGATTTAAAAACATTGTAAAAATCCCCCCAAACTTGAGGTATATGATTGGAGCATTCATTTTAAGCTTAAAGTTATCATTTACAGCACTTATACAACCCCAACAAATGGCTCCAAATATTTGCATGGGATTGTAACTTGTCTGGCCGTTTTTAGAAATGCATGGGTGTTTTTGGGCATGTTGGCATCCCAAAAACACATTGAAGTGCAACAAAATTTCCCTCTGGTTATGGGAAAATGCTTGGGAGTCATCTTAGATGTTGAAACACTCATTTGCTGCTCAAAAATGGCCTAAAATCTGGAGCCTAAATATAAAAACGTGATTCATTTCCTTTGCAGGCCTTTAACACATTTATCACGCTATTTACAGCCGCCTCCAGCACTTGTTCCTGATCACTAGTCAAACGACAAGCCGTGTGGACAACTCCTTCAATATAGATCTATTTGTTGGCTCCAGATATCCTTCAATCTCAGATTGATCAACATGGTCACATCAAACTCAGCAATGACCGCAACACGGAACTGTAATACTGATGGTCTTGATTTTATCTTACTTGAATGTTTTGAATGATGTAATATCTCTGTACGTAATGAATCCTTCTATTCTACATATTCAAATACCCACAGTAACTATTCACAGGATTAAAGTAAGGATTTATTTATTATTATATATTTTTTATCCAAAACAATTAGTCAGGAAATTTAGTGGATACATATAGTGAAATGATAAATAAATCTAATCAATATAAATCGAGGGACTACAATCTATTAATATGACATCAAATAAAAAGAAAAAGAAAACATAAAACATAACATAAATATAGAGGAAAAAACATGGTAAAAAACATACTTACCTGCCCCAATACTTGAAACTTTTACCTCTGTCATAAATCTGATTCTGGTCATGTAACAACATCTTCTGGAGGCACCATATTTTTCTTTTCCGTTATTCATATTTCTATTGTATTCAAATTTCATCCAAATGTAATTTTCATAGAAATTTTGAATGTCATAAATATGGACATCTTTTTCACTGTATAACCTCCTTTCTGAATATGCAATATTCTTATGCAAATCCCAAAACTTCCCCTTCAAAATAATTATGTCTTAAAGAACCACATGCTCCACTAATTTTTTGTCGTTTGCACTACGTTCCCAGAACATATTAAAATGAATTTTATTTCTAGTGAGATTTTTATGAAATACTAATCTTTTCTTCTCAACCATATCATCATATATTATTATTTTACTCTCCTTATGTATTTGATCTGAAAAATTTAAGTCATCCTTAAATGCATTACCTTCTCCTATTTTTTCATATAGTGTTTTTGGAAATGTATCACCTTCTGGAATATTTTGCAATAATAATCCATTTGCTTCTTCACATGTTTTTTCATTTTCTGCAATATCTTCACTATATAGTACTTCTGAAAAATTATTTATAACTACATCTCCTTCCTTTTCAAACAAAGGATTTATAAACACAGATAATTCATGCATACCTTGGTCAAATACATTTTCCTGAAAATCATGATTCATTGGACAAATATCAAAGTGATCTTGTAGAATATCCTCCTTGTCATCATAAGTATTATTATGGTTCCTAGAAATGGATGCTTCTTTATCTTCTGTATGACTAGTGCATTCATCTTCCTCACCAACATAATCATCAAGCACAAGACCTTGTTCAATCTGAGCAATAGCCTTCATTTTTCTGCCTTCATCTTCTTCTTCTAATATATGCACAAGGAACTTTATAGAAGGATCATCTGATGTAATTCCCAATTTTTTGACCTTTCTCATGATTTCTTTTTGTGAAGGCATAATGTTATAAGGTATTTCTCGAAGAATGTCCACCATTCTTATCAGCAAATGTGCAAAAGATTCCCCTTGGAATCTCTCCATACTCCAAAAGACATTAAGTGGAGACATTATAGGATCCTCTTCCATGCTGCAACTTTGGTCTTCATACTATTCATAACACATGTTGTCTTCTTAACCACTGGCATCATGAAACATATCAATAAACCATTCCTCAAACTATCTCCATGATGAGATACGTTGTGTGGGTAGTGATTCATATTCTTTTTGTGCATAGTCCCTTAAAGTCCTGCTAAATAATCTCATCACCTGATATTCTGCATAGATCTCATAATCTTCTATAAATATGTAAAATGTATCCAAGTGTTGCAGTGCCGATTCATCCCATTCTCCATGGAACCTTGGTAGAAGTTGTGAAAGTTTTGGGGATAACTTATTTGGGATGCACTGAAATCTCCTAAGATCCAATGGCCTGATGCCATCTGGAATAAATGGTCTTCTTTGAAATGGTTGAAACATCCTGAAACAAAATTGTCTCCCTTTTCAAAGAAGAAAACTATCATCTCTTTCTGAGTCTTCTCCCTCGGTAGAGTCACTGACTGAAAAATTTTACGGAATAGAGTCGCCACCTCTTTCGAGGAAAATGTTGATTTTCTAGTCTTCTAGATTCTTCCTTCCAACAGAGTGTACTTTCAAACAAAACTGGTATAACTATTGTCTGATTTGCAAAATCTAAAACTCTGGGTAACTTCATAATACTTATTGTGAGCAACTCTCCCCAGTAGAGTCACCAATTTTGTTGGTGCCCAAAAATGAAGGATCAATTTTGGCCAACTGACAGGTACACACTAGTATCTCTGCAATTCTGGCCTAAGTAGGCCAAGGCTGGTAGCCCTGATTTTACTTCGAACTGATCAATCCTCTATGATGCCTAACTGCATACATGGGTAATCAAATCTCCTCCAAGGTGGTGAAAAGTCCTTGGAGGCAACAATACTATATCTTAATGCTCTTCAAACTTTATAATTTAAACTAAATTGAACTATCCCTAAAAACCCTAATTTTAATAAATGCTTTGAAAAATGATTAATTTATCAACGAACTACAGAATATGAATCAAAAGATAATGTTCAAATAACAAGATCAGTGCCTACTGAAAATATGGGTTATAGAGTCAAGAGAATCCAGTCCTACGTACAATCAAAGATGATTTTAAAAACTTGCTTTTAGTAAAACAAGATCATCACCTCACATGCTTCCGCTTGAATTACAATTCAAATTAATAAATACGATTAATCTTATCGAATTTAACTCGAATTAGGAAACCGACAAGAACAACAGAAGATGCTCAGATCTAACTATTGATATTTGAATTGTATATATTAAAATTGAATTATACAATCAGGGAATATAACACAGTGAGGCACTCTAATACACAGAGTATCTGAAAGACTAACTGAAAATCAATAACAATATAATCATAGAAAACAGAATAACACTAATCTCATTTGACATCTGAAAATTTGTACATAATGACTTATATTTGCAGTAATATCCGTTCTCTTCTGGAATTGTCTCCCCCAAAAAATCTCATTGTAATTCTTTTAAGGTTCAATTGAATTAATATTTATATGTATTTCAATATTTTCCTGTGAAAGGTCATACCTTTTCACAAATACCTAATCCTACAACTAACCCTAAAAAAATATAACAAATTATCCATGTAAAGGGAGCAAATTATTTCCCACATTTACAAATATTAAAATATTCATTTGTCCTCTTCTTGGATAATTTACTTGGTTATCATCTTATGTTTGCAATATAAGACTCCTGCACACCAAATCCAAAATTAGATAACCTTTAATAAATTTCAATTAATAATGTTCTCAAATCACTAAAATGATCCCTATAAATATTATTAATTGTAATAATTAATAACATATTAATATAATTCACCAAAAAGGTCATAATATAAGAAAATCTTATGTTTTAATTGAATTTTGATTTTCAGATTTAAAACATAATACATTTCACTCATAAAATATCTTTCAAAATATGAAATAATATTTGCCTCATATAGATAAAAATGTTCCTAAAATATAGGGTACTATAATTGTAAACATTTTAATTCACCCTAGAAAATAACAAAGCAATACTTACCCTAAAATGATAACTCACATAATATACATAGGGTAATATTATTAATATTTGAAGAAGAAGATAACTTTTAAAAATAACCCTAAAATTATGTAATTTACCTTAATAAATATTTTCAACATAACCAAGGTAAAAAGGGAATACATTAATCAAAGTATATTTATGTATCTTCATAGATCAATTTAGAAACATAGAAATATATGCATAAATCACCACAGTAAATATTTTCAATAAACAATATACATTTCAAAAATAACAAGAGAAAAGATTCCCAATTATACTTTTTTACCCTAATAAGATATCTCACATTACTAAATTAGGATAAAACTAAAATAAAGGAAATACATTTATGTGAAACACTTTTAATAGCAAATATAAAAGAGAAGTGAGATAATATGATTCTCTCTAACACATAAATCAAAGAAAACATTTAGACTAATTGGTTAAAGGGGGGATGGGTAGGTAGGTAGAAAAAAGGGTTGGCTTGAGCGGTCAAGTGTTCAACTCCCGATTGTCGCCCTTTTGTCATGAAAATAAGATAATGACAATTATTTAGAGCCCTTTTGATTATTTAATTAAATTTCAAAATAGGAAAATATTTATAAAAATGAAAATAAATATTATACTTCCCTAATATTACGCATATTGGGGGCTTGAATTTTTAGGTGTCAATAGAAGGGAGCCCGTAAAGGCTTATAGTTTGATCACTTCAGATGATCTACCCTCTTAGGAGTATTAAGGTGGAGACCGGTTAAGATCTACTCTGTTAAGAGCTTTAGCAACACTGATTTGAGTGTGCACTCGATTAAGAGATTTACAATAAGACTGTTAAGTCCACCTTTCTTAAAAGGATTTCTTATGTGTACTAGACTTGTTAGAATGAGTATAAATATTGACTTGACTGTATGCAATCTACTATTGTTGATTACAGATCCATTAAAGCTCTCAGAATAATAATATCACCTTAAGTGATTGATGAACACCTTTTCTTTATTCGTCGGTAGCCTGTGTTCTTGTTCTTTAAACTGATTTGATTATATTTTTGTCCTTCTACATGAATTATCTTGTCTAGTCTCTAGATGCTCTTCATGGCTACAATATTCATTGAGCAATTTTTGTTTACAATAGATTGAGCATCTATTTATACAAGTATTTGACCTATCTTGGAATCACGCATTACAATGTTAACTCTTAGATCCAAGGTTTACAACTTGACCTTGATCTTTAGTTTGCATGTTTTAAATCACTAAAACTAATTAAAACAATATTAAATACATTGTTTTATTGGCACATAATGAATTTAAAAGTAAATCAAGAAGCTATAAATACAACTTCAGTGATTTATCTGACGTGGAAAGTCAGAACCCCTTTTTGCGGGATGTAACTGACTGTCGATTCTTGGTCGACGGGTTGAATTGAAAGTCTATCGGCGTTCCTTTGTTGAACTGTTCGTCGGGTTCCCTTTTTCTGTCGGGTTCCTCTCTTTTTTGTTTTGTTGGGTTGCACTGTTGTTACTCGTCGAGTTCCATTTACCTTTTTATCATCGGATAACACTTAACAGTGTTTGTCGGGTAATGTTGGCGTCGGGTAGTGTTGTGCCCTATCTGTCGGTGTAGTGTAAACCGATGGTGAAGATCATGTTTTTCCTTATGTATACTAATGGAAAAATATAATGCCTTCAACAACAACATCATACAAGAATGTTAAGATTTTTATTACTGATGATGCATAAATACTAAGGCAGTATCTCTCTTTTTCTTTATTGTGTCAATGATGATCTTGCAACTTCAATGAATTGTATCACAATAGCGTTGTAATGGTCCTTCTATTTTGTAACACATAGTGTCATTTCTTTACTTATATATTACTATCCATGACAACTATGAGTTCTTTGAATTTCCTCCTTATGATTCTATTTATGTTTTTATGACAGCTTTGTTCCTTCTAATTTGATTGGTCACTTTTATAGCATGATGCACATATGCCTTATCTATTTAGGTCTTTGGTCTATTAATGTGGATTCTGACAACCGTATTCAATGTTGGCATTGCTCACTATGTTTTATAATAACAATCTCCATGTTTATTGATTGCATCTTGATGCTCATTTTCATTGTGTTATGCATCCTTCAAGTGCTTTGTATGAATATTCCACTATGCCAACTATTAATCTTTTTGTCCTCACTTTTTTTTATGATCTATTACTTCTCAATGAATTGTTGTCTTTGAGACCTTATTGGGTTGTTTCATTAAATTTTTACCTTTATTTGGATGTCTATGTTATAAGGCACTTTTTTTCTGTATGATCTGTAGCATAAGTTGATGTATTATATGTCACTGAGTGGTATTTACTTCTTCAATTATGAAACCATGTTCCTGAAAAAAGTAACAAACAAATTAAGCAAAACATGGTACTCTGACTGCTCCCTTTCTAATGATGTGACTAATAGTACACTAGTATGGTAGTTAAATTCTATGGATAGGGTTAAGATTATTCATTGCTTAGTCTTTTTACACTAACACTATTTTTACCATCTATTACAGGTATACTAAAGCCCTGGAAATAACTCATGGAAGCCATCTGCTCAATGATGTGTCCTTAGTTTGTCATTATTGTCAGAGTAATAAGTTGTTTCACTTATTAATTAAATCATTAGTGATTTAATTATTGAGTCACTTATTATCTCTAGTTTACCTAAGTTAAAGTTTAGGCATATAATAATTAATGCTTTTATTAATTATTATCATACAACCTAGTTATTCCTTTTTTAAACTTTCAATCTCCTTTATAAGGATTGATCTCTTTATAATTATTATTCCCTTTCTAAATGAATATTTCATCTTTCAAAACATTCTTTTTTGTGTCTCCATTCTTTTCTTTTGTGACAGGTTTTTATTGCAGTGGATCTTGGTGACAGAATTCTTTGAATTCTAACATGGTATCAGAACCTCGTTGTTGCAGCCAGTCCTTAAGTTTTTTGAAGATTTTTAGGAGAGCCGAGGGTTTCAAATTTTTAGGTTTTTTTGTGTGGATCTTGGGGGGTTATTTTTTGGAGCACTTTGGGCACAAACTGACCTCACGGTTATGCTCAAAAGGCCCAAAACAACCTATTTCTTTGCCTATACAGCGTTGGCATGAAAATTGAGAATTTTTAAAAACAAAATTGGCAATCCCGAGGCACCTTCGAGCGGCCACCACCACGTTGCACACTCATCTCACCAAGCTATAGGCTCATCTTACCGAGCTACAAGCTCATCTCGTCGAGCTACAAGCTCATCTCGCCGAGCTGTGGGCTCGACTCGCCGAGCTCCGCGTTCAACTTGTGTCAACCACCCTCCACCTAGATGCACCACCGACGACCTGGATCCGGCCACCTTCACGCCACCATAGAGCCACCAGGCTCTCTTTTTTTTACTTATAGGAGTCTTGTCCATTTTTTTCTTATAACTTGAGCAAATGGAGGCATTTTTCACCAAATGAGATATTGTCAGAAATGTGGTTCTGAGCCTAATTAGATTTTCTAGGTTTGGTTTTCTAATTTTTCTGTATTGAAGGGTTTTTCACCAATCAAATTCAAGGTTCCTTTTTACACTCCAGCGACCATATCTTGCTCCATTGTGTTATGCCCTGCATACCCATCCCTACATTTTGTGTGCAAAATGTTGGGTCCCCTCTTTTTGCTTTTGGCTCTTGCCTTATTTTCTTTGTCTTTATTTTTCTTTGCTTTCTTCTCTGGGTTTTCCCCTCCCATGAGGTTTGTTTTCTTTTGTTTTGTGTCCTTCATGTCTATAGGACCCAGTCTCAGAGTTTGTTGTTCTTTCCAGAGCCAGACTCTGGACTTCGGGATTCTTCGCCACGATGTCTTCTCCTCGCAAGTAGATATGGTTGCATGGAATCCCCGGGCCCGGAGTCTAGAGGTTTGCCTATTCTGAAGTTTGTGGAGAAAATGGGAAACTTGCTTTTACCTTGGGTATAAATAGAAATTACATGCCACTTTTACAGTTACCGTGATTAAAAACACTTGTGCACTTACAGCGATTCTTAGGCGACTAAACCGAGATTAAGCTGTGATTACTCTATTCTTAGTGGGTTGTTTCCAGTTGACTCGAGGTACCTTTTCATGGTCATTTGAAGGTAGAACTTGTTACAAGAGTTTTCTTGGTGTGCTCTTTCCCTGCTCTTCTTTGGATTTTAGGTAGGTTCTCTGGTTTCTTTCTATTTCCATGCTTTGTTTTTGGTTCACCTCCCGTTGGTGGGTGGGCTCTGCCAGAGGGTTTTCCACCCTCTACGCAGTTGTAGATTAGTGTTGATAATGTATTTTGTCTTAGTTTAGTTTGTGTACATACCTATAAATTTGTAAAGGCTTGTGGGTACTGTATATTTTGTGTATATGTGTTTTGGCCCTCGGCCCTCTATTTTTTTGTGCATGTATATATCCTGTATATCCTCCCAAGCTTGCGAGTTCCTCATGCTCTATCATGCATTTCCACCCATGAGACCAAGCTCGTCGAGATGGAGTCACCATGGTTTGAACTCGGCACCTCGCTGGTTCGAGCCATAGCGGCTTTCTCTCTCCTCTATCTCATCACCTTAATGGCGGGATTAATTTCCCAAGAGTGGGTATTCAAACCATGTCTCACCTAGAATTTATTTTACCCCATGTCAGCCCACTTATCGCCATTAATGCCTTCATATCACCTGCCACCTGACCACGTGCCAACCCATGTCAGCCGAATACGGTTTCTTACTAGTCACATCGGCATGGAAACAACTAGATTATCTGGGCTTGGGGCCTCAAGAAATTCATTGTCTTATGTTTCCCCTTATCATCTGGTTCAATTTCCCTGGGGGTCCTATTCACGTTTATCACAAGTATTCTAGGTATTTTTGATGTATGCTAACACTTGTTGAACAAATGTAGGGTGGTGAAAATTTCCTTAGAGTTCTAGTATTCTTTACATATATATATATATCACATCCTAATGGTTCTCTGGTCTTGCAGGTTGTGGATGAGTTGATCGAAGATGTCTGAAGTGATCACCCCTCCTTCCAGCCCGGAGTTGCCTACCACATCCACCTGAGTGGCTGCCAAAACTAAGGTTGAGAGGTTGTTGGCAAAGCTGCCCTTGACCTCCAAATATCCAAAGGACGGTGTCATTATGGGATCAAAGATAGAGTCCAAAGTTCAAGACGTAACAGACATAGAACCCGGGCCTTGGGCAAAAATGCAAGGATTGATTCAAGCCATTTATAGATTGAAGGCCACTAGAGATAATCTGGCCACTCAAATCGCCACCTTTGGCATCATCAAGGTGGAAACATTTCCTTGATCAGTGCAACCACTAGAGTTAATACTCCAATTGGAAACATTGTATAATGTGCCAACTCGGACCGTCTTACTCCTGGATCCCCGGCCACTACAATACCCAGTAACAATCATCACCTTGGATGCGGCAACGTTCACCTCGGGGCTGGGGATCCCACAATTTAATGGATCCATTATCCAGAATCAACTCTAGACATTGCAGGAGTTTGAGGGCGCTGAACTCATTTCTCCGTAATATATCAACAGCCATTGGCTGAAAGTCCCAAAAAGAGATTGCAAGAGGATGAAGTTTGAAATTCCCCTCAGGGAGTTCAAAGAGCCCATTCAGGTGGGCATTGTGTTTTTGTGTCGGATCTTCAGATTACCCCATACCTGGGATTTCTTAGCATGGATGTACTACTTCCTATACTACATTACCACTCACAGTCAGACTTTCAACTAGGTAGCCCTCATAGCCAACCATGTAGACAAGCAGCTGAAGAGCGTTGCCCAAAATTCCAAGTTCTATATGACATCATATGTGTTATGGGCACTAGCACAACAAAGACTGGCTTTTCCAGGTTTGGGAATAGTTGGGGATCTTGGAAACAGCACGGGCCAAATGATACCATGGGATCATTATCCTCAAGTGCAATGGGAACACAGTTTCTTAAATTTTTGTCGGGTAAATGATACTTTCATTTACCACAACATTCTAACACTTACTCAGGATTCTGGGTACCGACTGTCACAAGTGACGATGACTCTAGTCAGCTCCTACGGCTGCTATTTCATTCAATTCAAACATCACACCTACATTCGGGTGACAGGCTTCAATGGTAAGCCCCATCTTTTTCCCCGATATTGCAAGGATAGAATTATTCTTTTAGAGTTCTATCAGCAGATGATGGATCTGCGCACCTTCTTCACATTGAAGAAGGTCATCAACGTCCCATTCCCTTTTTCATGTGGGAATTATACATGCATCCTCGCCATAGCCCGGGAGGTAGACAGTGAATTGAAGCACCTGGGGCTGGTGGAATTCCACCACACCCGGAAGAACTATGATCCTCTCGGCAAGATTTCTGAAGCACTTCCCCGGGTGTCCCCAACTTGACCTTCAGACTTTCCTGAAAGGCTTTAAATATTTTGGGCTGCTAGAAAATCCATCATATAAAGAACAAGGGCTGGACAAGCTAGATCTTCCTCCAGTGGATTGGGCCATCGCTGAGGACCTAACAATTGAAGGGGTATGTCACCCCATTATAGAAGAAAGTCACCAGTATTTTTCCCCAGCATGCCCTAAGAGTACCCGAAAGAAACCAACGGTCAAAAAGGCCATTCCCTCTTCAGCCGGTGTCAGACCTTCTTTGTCTTCCATAGCTATTGAAATAAGTACAAGCAAGGGAAATGAGAAAGAGGGTGTCCTGGTTCCCAAAGTGCCTTCCCAAGTCCCCACCCTTCTGATGGCTCAGATACATTAACAAATGGAGTTGGAAAAGCTGGCTAGCCAGCAAATAAGTATGCAGGTATCCTCCGGCCTCCTTGTAGCTCTAATAGCATCTTCTCACCCAGTGGGATCCCCGTCGTTGGCAGCCATGATGAGCAGACAAACTTTCACTGAGGCAGATTCTACTAGTATTCTAGATACTAGGGCTCTACTGATAAGAAAGAAGAAGAAGAAAGTGACCCCTACACCAAGTGCAGCTGTCAATCCCGGTATGCCAGAGATTTCCCCAGTGGATGTCAGTTCGAACTCTCTTGAACTGGAAGATATTTCAAACTCCTCACCCCCGCATGATTATTTTGATGACACTTTCTTGACGAAGGAGCCCATGGAACTCCAACAAGGTATAGGTCATGCGGTGGAGGAGATTGTAGCCTAGGACAAAGAAGAGGCCCCCATAGAAAAGGAAATCCTGGTAGAAAAGGATACATCAGAGAAAGAGGCTTGAGAAGAAGTACAAACAAGGCCCAAACAGGAGAAGATACCGGTCCAGGAGACCGAAAACACACCAAGGCAACCCACAGATGATCAAGTGATGATCGGGGAACCTAGGCCCACGTTATCAACTATACCCTTGATCATCATGCTCCAAATGTCATTGGTTACTCTGAGAGATCAAGTGCCCCGAAGCACATTTGGTGAGGTGGTAATGGCGGTCACCTTGTTAAATTTTAGCCTGAGACCTCACCCACCTCCAGAGGATGTTCCAGTGGAGGAAAATGTTCCAACAGATGAGGCCAATGAGGCCCAGGAGCAGCAGCAGTAGATAGATCAAGAAGTCTCAGATGATGAAAATAAAGAACCAGCTAACACCGAGAGGGACGAGGTCCCTAAAAATATAGATAATATTGAGATCAAAGAAAAGGTCCTGGGTAGTACAATGGAAGACGCTAGTATGGAGGAAGATATTGAGGGTTCTGGAGAACAAGAAAAGGAACTAGAACAAGAGAAGGAGAAAGAGCCTAAGGACAATGTACATTTCAAGAATGTGCCTCCAGATTCTAAAAGGAATCCCAATGAATAGGTCTTAACAGCAAGGCCGCCCCAGCCACCCCAATGGCTGGTCAAATCAAAGAAAAGAAAAACCCCGGTGGCAACCTCAGGCGCTACACTCTCATTGGCCAAAATAATGGCCAAGAATGCAGAGGCTAAAAAGCCCAAGAAAGCACAGAAATTCCATACTCTTTGGATTGATCCAACAGGTAGTGCAATTGTGATTATCGCAACACCCCCACCAGGTGCAGATGCAGTGGTTGTAAGGCCTGAAGATTATAACATAGCAGAAGTGGCACTAGGGAGGAGAGACAAGCAAGGCAAGTTGGACTTGCTAAAGGAGACCACAAAAGCAATAGAGGCTAGATACATCAAGCAAGGCCAGAAGCCTAAGGAGGAAAGAGAAACAAATTCCAATCTCCTTGCACTTCTAGCAGAACTTACATAGCCCTTGGCAGAAGTCCACCCTGAAACCCCTTCCTCCAGATTGCCACTTGCGCAGGGTGACATGGATTCTCTACATATCATGAAGAAAAAGGCATAGGCTGTAGATGGGTGGGCCACCACACAAGTGACCACCATGAGAAAAATTTTGGCGGCATCCCTCGTGGACCTTTATTGGGTCGATGTTCTTCTCAGCCAGGCAAAGGGCCCCACTCTTATATGGGAGCAAGATTTAGCGAAGTATGAAAAATGGAAGGTCAGGCTGGAAGAAATTTGTAACATAGGAGAAGAAGTCACCACAGAGGCAGGGATTTTGGGAGATGAATCATATGATTCCCTCTAGGCCAAGTACTCTAGACTTGTCCTCAGGGGTGAGGTATGCAAGGAACTGGTTAAGGCCTTGAAAGAGAAAGTGATAGCTGCCCAATACCCCTTGGGTTTGTTTCAAGCATTCATGGTTGGAGTATCACAAGTCGATCCCTTCACCACCAGAATGTGTACCCCAGAGAACTACATCCTCAGTAGGTTTGATGAGCGTATGGAATCCCTATATCTGTCTGCTGGAGATTTTGACCAGGGTAGGCTATCCATATTTTCCAAGATAATGATTCGATCACATGATGCCATCAAGATAGTGGATGAATTTTGAAGCGGGGCCGAAGATGTTTAGGAGGCATTGGAGGTTGTCTGTAGTTAGTGGGACAGCATTAGGGATGTAGATGAAGAAAGCATAGGCCAAGTTTTGGAGGCTTGGGAAAAATTGTAAGGAACAATAAATTTCTTCGGAGTCTGGAGAATCTCGCCAACATGTATCGATTGTATTCTTTTAGAATGTAATTTCTCAGATCCTGTAATTCTAGATCTCACATTTTTGTATTCTTTAAGTGACCCGTGTCCTGGTTCCCAAGGCCAACTAGTCACTTTTAGGGAAGTTAATAAAGGTTTTCAGAAGGTAGGTAACCGTAATGAGGCACGTCGGCTCGACGGGAGGTTTCTGACAGATGGTCTTCCCAAGGCACCGCTTCAACATTACACCTAGCGCATCAGAGACCGAGTGTCACTTTCCCATTTATGAGGCATGTAGCCTTGATCCTTGGGGGATCAGATTTCTTCTTTCTCCTCCTGGCTCTCTTCTCGAGGCCGATTCTTCCACTCCTCTTTTCTTGTCTTATTCTTCTGACATGTCAGACCTTTTCCATCTCGAGGTCTTTTGTAGCATGGTGCAGGTAATACCAGCCACCAGAAATAGTATTATATTGTAAAGTGTAAAATAAATTAGGTTAAGTTTTAGGTCAAATGTGGTGTATAAATTTTAAGTCTGACCTCATTCCAAGGGTCGGCGAAATTGATGATTTTGCAGTCCATAGCTAGCAGCAATTTGATTTTCTCAGTTGTTAGTTGTAGAGCTCAATGCTCCATAGTTTCTAAGCTTTCAGTAGTTAAATGCTCCCTTGGAGCCACCATTGTAACACGCACCAAGGCTTGCTGGAAGAGATGTTAATGAAGAAGGAAGAGTTCTCTTAGTGACGTTGTCAGCATTCTGACTTCTGAGTTAACGGTATTTTATGCTTTGTATTCTTTATGTCCTCTGCTCTGAAACTTCAAGTACATTAACGACCTCCTTTTCCTCTATTATTGATTAAATATGAGTTAATGGTTCTGTATTTCTTCAATATTTAGTGTAGTGTGTTAGAGCATTGTTGATGTTTTGAATGTTTGGTATAACTATAGGTAGATGAAATCTTTCTAACCTTGCAGTATCTTTTGAAGTTTATTTGTTAAATGGATGCGCGCTTGCAGAAAACCCCACTTATTTGAATCCCTGGAGAAGATGAGTTAAGATAACCAGCTATCCCCCTCAAACAAAATAGTCACATTTCCCAACTGAGCCCCGCACTGTTGAGACCTAACTCTCATGTGCTTGGAGGCCTGAGGAATCTCATTTCCTCGAACAACCTTTACAGGCGAAGTTGGCTGGTACCTCGGTACCCGATGATAACTTACATCTATTGGTGGACCCAGTCACAAAGTCCTGTCAACACATTGGACTCCATTTTTTGACTTCCACATGTCATTGGAAATTTGGTTTTATGCTCTTTCTTCTTGTATGGTTCTCATTTCCAGAACTGCTATAGGTATATTTTATTCTTTTTTTTTTTGTTTTTTTTGCAATTTGGTGGATATCTTGGATGTTTCAAGTCCTGGGATTATTTTCCTTGCATGGGATGACTCTTTTTTAGCTGTTACTTATGTTCCTATATCTTTTTGTCATTCCTGAGCATTGTAGACATCTATTTCTGTAGCATTTCTTTTTATTTTGCAAATGCACTGAGATAAAGTGTCATCTGTTGCATGCTTGGGATCTTGCACATTTTGTGTCTGTTTGTACTCGCACTACATTATAAAGTGTCATGGGGGTTTGATCTACCTTTGTCAAGTGAGTTTTCCTTCCATGACATTAGCCTCATGATGTGTTTCAAGAGATTGGTCATCCATGAAACCATCCTTTATATGTGATTATACTTTCTTCGACATGCAGTTGTTCTTAGAAGTTTGGTTTAGTGTATCTATCATGCCTCTCCCTTATCAGTAATATGGGGGGTATCTCATTTTGGTTCTAATGCTTCCTTGGTTCAATGGAGTGAACTATGTATTTAGTATTTCTTCTTATGTACTAGGTGGATGCAGTGGTTGGGTACTTATGCATTTTGGTGAGATAGATCATTTACCATATGGACACTCTTTCATTCTTGTTTTCGAGGCATTCTTCCATCTTTTTATCAACTCTTCATAATTTGGTGTTTTTTCCGATCTATATCTTTGAGTTTTGATGTTTTCCATCCTGATTTGAGTAGTGTCATTTGAGGGCACTCATGCAGATTACAGTCTTCTCTACTTGATCATGTTCTTTTATAGTGGTGGTTCTAGTAGTTATTCTTTGACAGTGTTTGCAGCTTCATGCTTCAGTGGTGTTCTTCATGTTCATCCTTTGTTCCTATTTTCTAAGACATTCTCTATTTTGGAGGCTTCTTCAACCCTTCACTAGTCTTCATCTCTTTTTGGAGAGGGGTTTTTCCCAATGGTTTTTCTCCTTTTCTCCTCTTTACAAAGATTTTTTGTACTTGGATACCTGATTAGGCCATGTTGTCGGGACCCATTTCCTACTTTCAATAGTTATTTCTAGGTTTTAGGTACTCCCTAAGCTTATCTTAAGGGGGTGTTAGAGTAATAAGTTGTTTCACTTATTAATTAAATCATTATTGATTTAATTATTAAGTCACTTATTATCTCTAGTTTACTTAAGCTAAACTTTAGGTATATAGTAATTAATTTTTTTATTAATTATTATCATGCAACCTAGTTATTCCTTTTTTAGAATTTTGATCTCCTTTATAAGGATTCATCTCTTTATAATTATTACTCTCTCTCTAAATGAATATTTCATCTTTCAGAACATTCTTTTTTGTGTCTCCATTCTTTGTTTTTGTGACAAGTTTTTGATGTAGTGGATCTTGGCGATAGAATTCTTTGACTGCTCCCTTTCTAATAATGTGACTAGTAGTACACTATCATGATGGTCAAATTCTATGGATAGGGTTAAGATTATTCATTGCTTAGTCTTTTTAGACTAACACCATTTTTACTATTTATTGCAAGTATATTGAAGACCTGGAAATAACTCTTGGAAGCCAGCTTCTCAATGATGTGTCCTCAGTTTGTCATTACCCCTCAAGAAATGGAGGATCTAAACCTTATCCCTCCTCTTTAATTCTATACTTGTTACATTTCTCTTCTACATTTTTCCTGTATCTAATCCATGGATTGTGTGGATCATTCCCGTACTTATCCTTTATAAATGACAAAAGAACTTATAATTGAAAAATGTATTTGTAGCATGAGTCGATGTATGGTATGTCACTGAGTGGTATTTACTTCTTCAATTATGAAACCATGTTCCTACATAAGATAAAAAAAAAAACAAATTAAGAAAAACATGGTACTCTGACTGCTCCATTTCTAATAATGTGACTGATAGTACACTAGTATGGTAGTAAAACTATATGGATAGGGTTAAGATTCTTCATTGCTTAATCTTTTAGACTAACACCATCTTTACCATCTTTTGCAAGTATACTGAAGATGTGGAAATAACTCATGGAAGCCAACTGCTTAATGATGCATCCTTAGTCTTTCATTACCCCTCAGGAAATAGAGGATCTAAACCTTATCCCGCCTCTTTACTTCTATGCTTGTTACATTTCTCTTATACATTGTTTTCTGTGATAATCCTAAAGGATAATAATTTGTCATTATTATACAAGGAAACAATTTTTGGACTATCGGTAACATGATTACCGAGTGACAGCATACAGACAAGAGCAATGGTCACCGAAATAGTTAAGTACAGAGGACACCAAAATTAGACTATCACCGATAAAAAGTTTATAGAGTAAACTAAGAACATAGTTTACAGAGTAAACCGATCGACAGTTCAGAGACATCACTGAGCACAGACTACGGAGCATATCAAGCACCACTCTACCGAGAGATAATTTTATTTCTGAGAAAAGTGGATCTAAGATACACGTCAGATAAAGCACTTCAGTTTTATAATTAGCTTTATGTTTAGCTATAAAACCATATCTTTAGGAACAAGTAAATCATATGTAATTGTTTTAATCAGTCTAACTGATTGTAAACATGCAAACTAGGAGATCAAGGTCAATTCATAAACCTTTGATTATAGAGTTTTTATTGTAAAGTGTGAAACCTAATTAGGTCAATAGATTGTATAAATAGATATAGTAATCAATCAGAACATGATGATTGTAGCCGCAGCAGACATCTATGGATCACACAGAGAGTTCCATGCACACACTAATACATTTGGCATCATTTTGCGATGGCTATGTGTCGCAATTACGACAGAAATGTGTCGCCAGTGCGACATTAGTAGATGTCGCTCATTTTTAGTCACAAATTACGACGTTTGTCATCACCCGTCGCAATTACGACAGCTATCTGTCGCTATACTGCCACTTTATTCTGGCATCATCTAGCCATAATTCTTGTGGAATGCGTCACAATTGCGACGGATCCCAATGCAATTGCGATAGGATTTTGGCGTCACCGCTACAGCAACCCCGCCGCAATCCCCTTGGCTGACGTCGCAATTGCAATGGATCCCAATGCAATTGCGTCGGGCATTTGGCGTCGCCGCTATAGCATCCCCGTCGCAATTCAGGGGGTTGACGTCCCAATTGCGACAGTTACAAAGTAAAATAAAATAAAAATTTATTTGTTTATTATTCAATATTATTGGTGGGGCTTCAAATAGAATCCTCCAAAATTACTCAAAAAAAAATAGCAGCCATAGGAAATCCAGGTGCCTAGGCCACACATGAGACAAACCACC
>MU224186.1:895358-915992 GCA_018584345.1 Thuja plicata
AACAAGGTCACACCTAACAGTGTGTTTGTAACCTTTAACAGGGTTGGCTCTTCACCGAGCTCACTTTAGAAGAGTGAAAATTTTGGGTTAGCGGTCCCAAGTGGTTTTTCCCTTAATAGGGTTTCCACATTCAAAATCCATGTGTCAATGTGTTTATGAGTCATTACTTTAGTGTTTTTCATTACACATAACTAATCAAGATTGATCAGTATACACTAAGCAATTTACTATTTTTTGGTAAATGAAAGACTGCTATTCGGTAAACATTAAGAATAAGGTTTAACAGAGCACTCCGAGCAGTAGTTATTTGATATGATTATTTAAAGGCATACATCTTGTAGGACTGAAGATAACTAGAGGCTTAATATTGTGGTACTAAGTTTTTGGGTTGATTTATTGGAATATTTTGAGGCCACTGATTCACCCCCCCCCNTTTTGAGGCCACTGATTCCCCCCCCCCCCCCCTCTTAGTTATTTCTAACAATTGGTATCATAGCTTGTGTGCTTAGAAAGGGAGTTTAACAACTCAAGCAAAAGATCACAAGATAAACAAATGAGATGTGCCCAAGTTGAATAAAGACAACTTTGCATGATGTAAAAGTAGAATAAGACTCCACCTATCAAGTATTGGTAATGATGTTACTCAACCCCTTGATACTAAATATATGTTGCCTAAAGGACCTCATACTCTTGAGCAATTGAGAGAAAAGCATGAGCATACTTGCATGATGATAGAACTTGCTTCCTCACTCTCTGATGTTGAGTTTGAAGATGTTAAAACCTGCACCTCTGCAAAGAAAATGTGGGATAAGTTGAAGCTGGTACATGGAGATGCTAATGTACTAAGAGCCAAGGTAGAAAGCCTAAGAGGGAGGTTTGATGACCTAAGGATGAAAGAAGGAGAAAAAATTATTCAGTATAGCTACAGAATCAAAGAGGTAATCAATTCTATCTAAGGAGTTGGAAGTGTACTTGAAGAGGAGGCATTGGTAAGTAAAATTTTAAGAACCTTACTCTCTTTATATGCTATTAGAGTTTCTACTATTCAAGAAATGTGAGTAGTTGCAAACAATACAGTTACTCTATATAGTCTTATTGGTACACTAATTTCATTTGAGATGAATAACTTTGATAATAGTGGCTTATCATCTATAGAATTCGCATTCAAATATTCTTTGAAAATAAGTAAGTCAAGTCATAGACACACTATTAGGAATGATAGTGAAAGTGATAATGAGGATCAAGGACTTGATGAGATTGAAGCACTAATGGAAATAAGACTGCGGAGAGGCAAAAGTAGATACAAAGGTAAATTACCACTTGTATTTTTTAATTGTAAAGAGGTTGGACACTTTGCTGCAAGATGTCCTAACAGAAGAAAAGACGACAGAAGTAATAACATAACATATGAAAACAAGTTTGACCGAGGTGATAATAGAGATTACCGAACCAACCCAAAAACTAAAAGAAGAGATACTCGAGACTACAAGGACAAGGGAAAGAAAGCTTGTTACCTATCTAAGAACAAAGTTGATGATACTGACACTGAATCTAAAGAAGACATTGAGATGGTATTTGTATCCATGAAGGATGATTCAGACGAAGAAGAAGAAAGGTATGTAGAAATTGCACTCATATCTAAGGTTAGTAAGAATGATGTCTGGATCATAGATAGTGGTTGCACTCACCACATGACCGATGATAAGAAAAATTTTGAAACTTTTGAATACTAAATGGTGGTTCAATAAGAATGGGTAATGATACACCTTGTCTAGTTGAAGGTAAAGGAACCATAATTTTGAATAAGCTGATCAAATGTGAAAATGCTTACTGGGTAAAAGGACTGAATTATAATTTGTTAAGTGTTTCACAGATGAACAATGCAAGTCACCGAGTAGCATTTGAGAATAAGAAGGAAAAGATATTCAATGAATTAGGAAGGTTGATCAGAACTAGTGAGCAGACAAAAGGTAACCTTTTCTATCTTGATGACATTAACACCACTTGTTTAATGGCTAGAAATGAAGACATATGGTTGTGGCACAAAAAATTGTGTCATGTGAAACTTTACAACATGATAAAGATAAGAAATAAAATAAAATTCAGAGGCTTACCGAGCATGTCAAAGCCTGAGCATATCATGTGCAAGAACTATCAAAAAGGTATGATGAAAAAGTCTAGTTTCAAGAGTAAAGCCCATACATCTAATGCAATTATAGAATTAGTCCATACTAATCTATGTGAACCCATGAGGACAAAGAGTTACTATGGAGATAGGTATTTCATTCTCTTTGTTGATGATTATTCTAGAATGATGACAGTTATGTTCTTAAAAGATAAATCAGAAGCATTCAAGATGTTTAAATGGTATAAGGCTATGGTAGAAAAACAAAGTGATAAGAAATTGAAATTCTTAAGGTCAGATAGAGGAGAGGAATTTTTCTTAGATGAATTCACTAATTTCTATAATGGGCATGGAATTGTAAGACATGTTTCTGCACCAAGAACACCACAACAAAATAGAATTGATGAGAGGAGAAATAGATCAATTGTTGACTATGCAAGAACATTGATGATTGAAAAAAGCATCACTCAAACTTTTTGGAGGGAAGTTGTCAGTATTTTTGTCTACACATTGAACAGAGTACAATTGAAGAAGGACATAAAGAAGACACCCCATGAGCTTTGGTATGGTTACACACCCAATGTAAGATACTTTAGAATCTTTGGTAGTTAATGTTATATTTTTAAGGATGATATAAATAGAAAGCTTGACTCCAAAAGTGATGAAGGTATCTTTCTAGGGTATTCCACCAAAAGCAAGGCTTATAAGTGTCTTAACAAGTCATCTAACAAAATCATTGAAAGTTCAAATGTAAATATAGATGAATTTGCAGAAAGGAATAATAAGGAGAGTAGAAGAGAACCAGAGGAAAACAATAAGTTTTTTTATACTGAAGGACCTGATACTCAACCTGAGAAAAAGTGTATCGCTCTTGAGCAACAGAAGATTGCACTCGAGCATCAAGCTGCAATTATCAAAAATCAAGATAATACTCAAGATGATGTACCAAGCAATGGAGATCAGAACAAAGGTCAAGAAGATGATCAGAATGATGGACAAAGAGCTAAACCAAAACTTTCCAAGTATGTCAGAAGACATCATCCACAGGATCAAATCATAGGAGACAAGAAGGCTGGAATGAGAACAAGAAGTAAGTCACTAAACACTAGATGTTTACTTTGTGATTTTGAGCCTAAATTTGTTAATACTACACTTGACAATGAAGAATGGGTCAGTGCTATGAATGAAGAAATAAAACAGATTGAGAAGAGTAGTACATGGACACTAGTATCAAGACCAGACAACAAGAATGTAATCGGTACCAAATGGATATTCAGAAACAAGATGAATGAGAATGGAGAAGTCACAAGAAATAAAGCAAGATTAGTATGCAAGGGGTACGCACAAGAAGAAGGTATTGATTATGGATAAACCTTTGCACCCGTTTATAGACTAGAAGGAGTTATAATTCTTCTTGCTTATGCTGCATTCAAAGGATTCAAGGTATACTAGATGGATGTCAAATCTGCATTCCTAAATGGAATACTTGAAGAAGAGGTATACATTAAACAACCAGAAGGGTTTGTAGATCCAGACAAGAGGACCATGGTATGTAGACTACATAAAGCCTTGTATGGATTGAAACAAACACCTAGAGCCTGGTATGAAAGACTTCACTCCTATCTCATTAGCATTGAATTTGTAAGAACAAGTGAAAATAGAAATCTCTACTTAAAAGAAGATACCGATGGTAATATTCTTATTGCTGAAATATTTGTTGATGATATCATTTTTGGGGAAATGAAATTTTATGCAAATCCTTTGCTAATGAAATGAGCAAAGAATTTGAAATGTCTATGTTTGGGGAGATCAAATTCTTTCTTGGTCTATAGATTCTTCAACAAGATGCAGGCATATATATCACTCGATCCAAATACATCAAGGAAGTGTTAAAGCTATTCAAGATGGAGGGTTCCAAGCCAGTTGGAACACCTATGGCTACCGGATGTAAGCTAAAAAAAGAAGACAAATCAAATGAGGTAAATCAAACCTTGTATAGATCAATGATTGGAAAACTAATGTATGTTGTTCATACCAGACCAGATATTACACATGTAGTTGGAATAGTTGCAAGATTCTCTGATAACCCCAAAGAATCACATATGATTGTTGTCAAGAGAATTCTAAGATATCTGAAGAACACCAAGGACTATGGCTTATGGTATAAAATAAAAGGAAAATTTGAGCTACAAGTCTATACAGATGTTGATTGGGCTGAAAAAATTGATGACCGAAAGAGCACAACTGGAGGAGCATTCTTCATGGGTGACAGACTTGTCACATCGATTAGCAAGAAGCAAGGATGCATATCTTAGTCTACTGTTGAAGAAGAATATGTGGTTGCTACTGCAAATTTCTCTAATATTGCATGGATCAAATAGTTGTTGGAAGGTATGAATATGAAGATTCTTGAACCAGTGATTATCTATTGTGATAATACCAGTGCAATTAACATTTCTAAGAATACAGTCATGCATGATAAGACTAAGCATATTACTATCAAGTATCACTATTTAAGAGAACAAGTGCAATCAAAAGATGGGAATATGTTCAATCAAAGGAACAATTAGTTGATATATTCACCAAGCCATTACCAAAAGATACATTTGAGTACTTGAGACAGAGACTAGGGGTACAACCCTTTTCTATCAGTCAGTAAGCTGACTAGGAGGCTGCATCAGCCTATACACAATCAGAAGATAATTTATGTTGATGCAAGCACCAAGATAAATAGCAATAGATACATTTGTACACATCAAGGTACAAATCTGCACCAAACACCAAAGACAATGTATTGTTGATGGATAGAGAAATTCAAGGAATATATTATATAAAGGGATGGAAGATGATATAGAAGAATTTTTTGGCATTGTTGTCAAAGGGAGAGAGATTCTCATTATCAAAAATGAGAGATTATATCATTATCCATGGATAGAAGTTCCTAAGAATTCAAAGGGAGAGCTAATCATTATCCAAAGGGTGAGAATGATTACATATGAAATATCCATCAAAGGGAGAGAAGTAACAAAGGGAGAGAATACATGCTAAGGAAGAGATGACTCATTACTGTCAAAGGAAAAAGAGATGTTCAAGAAGAGGATCAGTCAAGGCAGACCACATATCAGAAACAAAGACAGAAGTTGCTACATCTATACAGTAAAGGGATTGAAGATTGAATAACTCACTCTGCAAGAAACAAATATAAGCTATTTGAGATTACCTAGAGCCAGACATTTGTAATAGTTATAATAAGAAAGATTTATGAACTTAAAACTATTATATTTCATATTGTATTAGTAATAATATATTATGATAATGTAGTATGTTGCCATCAATGCCAAAAGGAGAGATTGATGACATGTAACTGATTGAATGTTTGAAGATGTTAACTTGATCACCGAAATGCAGAAAGATAATGCAATACATTAAATCAGTTAATGGATTGTATTGTCATTGATGTCAACTTGATATAATTTGATCAATTATATTCAAAGTGTCAACAACTTTAGAGAATCAAAGAGATAAAGATTATGCTATCAGTAATGCATAAAAGACCAGCATTCACTAAGTGACTTCAAACACCGACAGCTAGTGGAAACTGAAAGACAGAGATAACTGAAAGTTAAGTCACACTGATGCCCAAGAAAATAAATAGATGAACATTACTAATGAGAATAATCACAAGCATTGTCGGCGGCTAGAATTACAATGTTAACCGACGAGCAGAACTTTGCAGTGAAGCACAAAGGACAAACAACCCTGATGGACAGAAAACATCGACGGAGAAGCCTAAGAAGAATTGAAGTGTTGACCAAAGCTATCAAAGAGTTAAAACACTGAAGTTAATAGGAGTTCATAAATGACAAAATATCTAGCTGGCAGAGCTAAAGATAGACTTAACTGGTTGTTGACATTTTTTTAATCAACAAGTTAAATCCAGAGATAAGTAAAGGATTTAAATTTGTTTTATCTAGTTAGAAAGAAGATTTCTAAGAGATAAAAAATGAGTTATGCTTTAAATTAGGATTGGCTAAGATTGCGTATCACGCCAAGAACAAGAAAATCAAGAAGAGAGAAATTGTGATATCATGTTTATAAAGAGATAACTTAATTCATTAAGAATTAAGGGGAGTGAAAAAAAAAGAGGATGTTGAAGAGAAACTGATGAAGAACAACTTCATACAGTCTTGATCAATAAAGCTAAGGAAAGTGCTAAATATTTCTGCAGACACCGAGCAACAGAGCACAGCATCACCGAGCAGAACAAAAAGTAGAGCAAATGTATTGAAAAGATATATTGATCAGAATGGTTTAATGAGCTTCCAATAGATCTGAAAATATGTAAGTATAATTTGTATATGTGAACATATCATTTACTATTTTAGTTTAACCATTGATTCAGAAATTCTCTTAACTGAGCATGATTTTAAGATCCTTTCTATATTGAGATACATCCCAAGGAGTATCAAAAAGTTTGATCATGAAGATAGCATGAGATGCCAGATACCATTTGACAAACTACACTGGGTTTGATCATAAAAGGTAGCATAGAGATGCTCGATATCAAGTGACAAACTAATCTTTAAAATACTCTAACAAGGTCACACCTAACAGTGTGTTTGTAACCTTTAACAGGGTTGGCTCTTCACCAAGCTCACTTTAGAAGAGTGAAAATTTTGGGTTACCGGTCCCAAGTGGTTTTTCCCTTAACAAGGTTTCCACGTTAAAAATCTATGTGTCAATGTGTTTATGAGTCATTAATTTAGATTTTTGCATTACACATATCTAATCAGGATTGATCGGTATACACTAAGAAATTTACTATTTTTTGGTAAATGAAAGATTGTTATTCGGTAAACATTAAGAATAAGGTTTAACAGAGAGAACTCTGAGTAATATTTATTTGATATGATTATTTAAAGGTGTACATCTTGTAGGAATGAGGATAACTAGAGGCTTAATATTGTGGTACTAAGTTTTTGGGTTGATTTATTGGAATATTTTGAGGCCATCGATTCACCCCCCCCCCCCCCCTCAGTTATTTCTAACAAAGACACCTGAGCCTGATGCAAACATACCAATGGACACAGGTGATGAACAAGGGAAGCAGAAAGATACAAATGAAGAGAAGAAAGATGCAAGCAGAGAGGAGAAACTGAGTGATGCCAAGGAAACCAAAGAGACAAAAAAAGCTACAGATATAGATAAGGTTGATGTAGAGATGTCTACTACTGACCAATAGGTCAATACCTAGCAGCATACACAAGGAAACACACCTCCCACACAATCACCCAAATCAAAACAAATAGAGAAGGAACTTGCTATAGTTCTACATTCCCCTACTTCTAGCACTATACAAAAGAAAAAGAAGAAGAGTAAAGCTTTGGTCACACTTGATGAAATTATAGATATACCCGACTATGATCCAAGGACACTAGATCCTGAGTCCCTAACCAAGTATGGATAACTCTGCAAGAGGAAGGCAATGCATGACAAGCTCAAAAAGGAGCACAATAACACACAGGTACTGGAAACAACAAAGGAAATACTAATGAAAATAGTACCTGACATAGAAATTGATCAAAATGCACCAGTACTTGATCATCTCTCAACTCTGACTGAGGCAATCACCAATCAGAATGTGGATGCTGAGAAGGTCATAGAAGAACGAATAGAAAGGAAGTACCAATATAATCTCACCGATAAAATCAGCCAAGAAGTGGCAGAAAATAAGGTAAAACTTTTTGAATTAGTAACTACAATGGAACCAATATTATTAGAAGTAGTTAAACTAGTTCAAAATTTGTGCACAATAGAGTGTTTCACTACCGAGCATAGTGAAAAGATAGAAAAGATAGATGAAGATCTTAAGGCTAGTGCATAAAGTCTCACAACCGAAGAAAATGCATTCAAATTTCATTATGAGAAGATTGTAGAGTAAAAAATGTTGAGACTAGAACTACAAAAGGCTAAAAGAAGAATCTAAGATGAGGTAACCGAGCTCCAAGATATGTTACTCCTTAATCTCACATTTCTGTTAAAACACATGACTTCGGAAAAAGCATTGATTTCCACCCCAGAAATGTCTGTTATCGAGAGTATATATGGCATGCACGCTAGACTCACTTTGGCACACATGACCCTGGAACACCTCAAGGAGAAATGGGAGAAGAAGATGGAATAAATTCAAAAATCTCATGCTCACATATTTGACAAGTTGTAAGTATTACACCTTTGTCATTATTTCAAAAAAAGAGGGATATATATGTACAAGGGGGAAACTATATGTATACATGTCAAAAGGGGAAAATGTACAAAAGGGGAAAACATGTCAAAAGCCAAAGAAGGAAATAAACAAAGGAGAAAACATGTACATACACTATACCAAGGCATGCACATAGGGGGATTCATAGACAAATTAAACACTTGGTGTATATACTGAACACATTAGTTAAATGCACATATCAATTTTTGATACTAATGCCAAAGGGGGAGATTGATAATCCTAAAGGATAATAATTTTTCATTAGTATACAAGGAAACAGTTTTTGGACTGTCAGTAACATGATTACTGAGTGAGAGCATATAGACAAGTGCAATGGTCACTGAAAGAGTTAAGTATAGAGGACACCAAAATCAGACTATCACCGACAAACAGTTTACAGAGTAAACTGAGAACACAGTTTACAGAGTAAACCAAAAAATAGTCCAGAGACATTACCGAGCACAGACTACAGAGCATATCGAGCACCAGTCTACCGAGAGACGGTTTTATTTCTGAGAAAAGTGGATCTGAGATACACATCAGATAAAGCACTTCAGTTTTATAATTAGTTTTATGCTTAGCTATAAAACCATTTCTTGAGGAACAAGTAAATCATATGTAATTGTTTTAATCAGTCTAACTGATTGTAAACATGCAAACTAGGAGATCAAGGTCAAGTTGTAAACCTTTGATCATAGAGTTTTTATTTTAAAGTGTGAAACCTAATTAGGTAAATAGATTGTATAAATAGATGTAGTAATCAATCAGAACATGATGATTGTAGCCACAACAGACATCTATGGATCTGACAAAGAGTTTCATGCATAAGGACACAAAAGACAAAATTCAGTTATGAAGAAAAAGATTCAAGTCTACCGAGCATAACATGGGTATTAATCATTCACTATAGGTGATACATATATCTTGTGAACTTAAAGGATCTGTAATCAGCAATTCAAGATTGCATACTATCAAGTCAACAAGTATTTTTGACTACTCTCTAACAATTATATCAAATAGAAGAAATCCTTTAAGAAGGTGGACTTAACAGTCTTATTGTAAATCTCTTAACCGAGTGCACATTTAACAGTGTTGTTAAAATTAACCGAGTAGACCTAACAAGTCTAAAATATTACTCCTAACTGGGTAAGATCATTAGAAGTGATCACATGTGTAGCCTTAACTGGCACCTTCCATTCTACAAATAGTGAAGCTTTGTGGGTTTCATCCCCATAATAGTTTTTACCTTCTAACAGGGGCTTTCTGCATTACCAATTCTTTTGTCATGAAACTACTTTTCATGAATGTTTCTATGAATGTTTACATGCAATTAAGTTTATGTTTTGATATTACATACATAAGGTAGAAAATCAATATGGTCAGTAATGCAAGGAAAGATTACTAAGGGTTAATTGATTAAAAATTTTAAGGGTATTGATTCACCCCTCCCCTCTCAGTACACACCATTCCATTATTCCAACATTCTGTAGCTAATCCATGGCTTGTGTGGATCATTTCTCTACTTATCCTTTGTAAATGACAAAAGAACTTATAATTGCAAAATATATTTGTATATTATGATGTAAAACTCTTGCATGTTAATAAAATGTTTTCTTTTATGAACCAAATGTTCTTTTCTTTCTGTATTTTTACTTTCATTTCAAAACAGATAATTTGAAACTTAAAGTTTTAAAACATATTAAATGTACCTTTTACTTTATTAATCAGCTACCCAGCTCCACCAATTTGAGCTATGAGAAAAGTTGATAAAAGTCACAAAAGAAGTTGAAATTTTTAGTTAGGTGAAAGGGGAATATTAATATGCAAAACAAAATAATATCTCACTAGGATAAGTTCTTTCACCCAAAGAGTAAAATGATTTCATTAAGGAAATGCATTGCATTGATTTCATTAAAGGAAATTCATTGCATTGGTTTTCACTCAAGAGGGAGAGAGGATTTGACATAGACATAATTGAAAATTAAAAATTATGTAAATGTTTATATTTATGTGAAGGGCCAAGAATAAGTGTTTTCACTTTCAAAGTGACAAGGGGAGAACGTAAATATATTTGCACATAATTTGTAATACGGTAAATGTTGATTATAGAATGTTGATAGATAATATTGATGATGATTTTACAGAGTATGGTTGTCATTGTTGGAAAACCATTACATAGGTAAGAAATTTGTGTATAAGTGTGTGAATTTAAACCAACTAGTACACAGTAATAACCAATCGGTAAAGAGAAATTAAGTCAGAAAGGTAAGCAATGGACAGGAGAACGGGTGAAGAACAGATTGGTTAAGGAAGACAATTTTTCTATCGGTACATTAGAAGGTATAAAGAGAATAGGTATACTATATTTTTTTTATCGCGCCTCTTAGGTCACACCGGTAAAGGTATAAGTGAAAATACCACCAACCAATCAGTTCAGTGAGTAGGTAAAAGCTAAAGGTTATTGAACAGTTTTTATTACTTGGCTAAATCGATTATGACGGTGGACAATTCAATGAATCTGGA
This sequence comes from Thuja plicata, assembly GCA_018584345.1. NCBI lineage: Eukaryota > Viridiplantae > Streptophyta > Pinopsida > Cupressales > Cupressaceae > Thuja > Thuja plicata. The sequence goes on from MU224186.1 coordinate 906,272, forward strand.
CATGAAAAATGTAGTACATTGTTTAAAGAGTTGAATAATTCAATTCTTAGGTAGTTGTGCATATATTTTTGTATGAATCCAAGGTATATTTTGGCCAATAATATTGAAGGAATATTTTACATTGGACATAACAACTTAAAGTTTGTTATGGGTGACATGGTAAGGATTTAAAGTTTCTAGGAGTTATTTATGATTCATAAAGGTATTTTGGAGGGAAACAAAAACCCTAATTAGGTTTACAATCAAAGGTAAAAGGCTATAAGATGATATCTGCTAACAGATTTATGTGAGAGAGAAGTAGATATAGTATTGTGGAAAAGCAAGATCTTTGACAGTGATTGCAAAGCCTCCAGAGAAGATTCATGATCAGATTCAGAACAAGAACAGAGCGTAAAGTGATCTTATTAGCATTCAGGAGTGCATTTCACAATTAAATTACTCTTGGTATTTTCCTAATAGTTTCAACAAGTTAAAATCCCTTAACAGGGTAGTTTCTAGAAAGTCTTTATTGTAAATCCCTTAATAGGGTGAACACTATAATAGTGGGATTAAATCCTCTAACAAGGTAGTCTGTAATAGGACTGTAGATACTTCTAATAAGGTATCAGTCACTCCTATTAGGGTGAGTCACCTATAAAGTGACATATTGTAAGCTCCTAATAGAGAACTCTTTTCTACTAGAGTGAGAAGATTGTGGGTTTCATCCCCACTGTGGTTTTTCCCTCTGACCAAGGGTTTCCACATTAAAAATTAGAGTGTTATGTGTGTGTATGTGTTTTCATTTCATTCATTGCACTTTTAATTTACAATTACAATTATATGCTTCATAGTTTGGAAGTTTCTTTTGTTGTTGTTTAAAGGTATAAGTAAAAGTATAAAAGTTTTATAAGTCCTGATTCACCCCTCCCCCCTCTCAATACCTATTATTTCCAACAGAAAAAGTGCAACTATAAAATTATTGTAGGTGAAATGATTCCATGTAAAATATGAAATGAATCTAATATTTCTCAAGTGAAATATTTAAATAAATGGGTGAAAATATTAGTTGAATGCAAATATGAAAAAACCAAATATTTCACTTTAGGAAACCTATTTGTGTGTGAGAAATAAAGTAATTGGATAACAAATATATCATATTGTTGTATTTCTTGTGATGATATAGTGGAGGACATATTATATTTTCAGATGAATTTTTTCATTGATCATTGCCAAGTGTAGCAAACTGGGATGATTTGAAATGAACAAAATCAAGGATTAAAGGAGAAACTATTTCAAGAGTGCATTTCAAAGGGGATGAATAATTTTGATGCAGATCAGTTAAAAGATCTCAGACAGTATTTTGAGTTTGAGAGAAAATATGAATGCGCTGACAACAAATTAGATGTTTTTCCAAAGAGGGAAAAGTTGTAGTAGATCAAATCAGTGGGTGAATTGAATATTTTTCAATTTTGAAGAAGAAAGTGAGTAAAAATTAGATTTTGAGGAGAAAAGGACACGTGTCATCAGTGGCATCAATATGGAATTATCTCTTTTATGTATTCTCTTATTCTCTCTAATTTACAGGTTCTAAATTTTTATTTCAAGTATATAAATAGAGTCATGTTCTTAGTTTTAGGTTGCAGATACAATGTGTAGGTTGTAATAGTTTGATTTTACGAGTAGTGTTGATCAGTTTGTGCAATACATTGTCATTTTCATTGAGTTGTCTCTATATTTGAGCACTCCTAATTATATGGATTGAATACATCAAGAATTTTTTAGTTTATCTTTTGTAAATCTTTTGTAATAGTGTTGTCTATTCATTGATCCTTTTCAAGAAAAAGGTTAAATACTTTGTTTGGGCAACTATTTTCTTGAGTTTTGTATCTAGATCCATATAAGTTTTTAATATCAAGGAATTTTTAATCTATATTTACAATCTTTATCTGTTTTGTGATATTTCTTCATGGGTCTCTTCCAAGGAAAGGATTAAATTCTAACGAAAGTATTGGTGGATTTGGATACACAAATTGGACTTTTAAGTAGAAGTTGATGACAATATGAATGAATTTGTTAGTGTAAGGCACTAACATCTAGAAATACATTGGTTTCATTTGTTCATAAGATCTATGTTCTAGTTTCATGTTTGACTCTATGGCCCAAGATTAGGCATTGGTCATTCATAAGGCTTGAGATACTTTTGGAAACAACTCAAAATAAAAAATCATATTACTTTCATGTTATTAGGAGTAGGTTTAGGTAAGCTTTGTTCTTTGTGATACACAAGTAAGTGGAATGATGCTTTAAATTCATGAAATATAAACACCCGCCATTCATAAACCTGAGAACTATCCACCACTATAGCTTTGTAGTTTATTGTCCAAAGTGAGTTTGTCATATGTGTAGACCTATAAATTAGGAATACTGTTTTGAGTCTGGTAGAGATTGAAGTGAAGAAGGTTATGAAATCCTTGTGTTTTTATCCCCATTCACTTGGAGAGACTAATACATTCCAATAGTGATGAAAAGGTGAAGGATACAACTTGCAGTAAAGGGTACAAAGATCCTTACTCTCAATTTTAAATTTATTCATGAATGGTTGTGTAGGATCTTGGTGGAATAACCAAAGAACACAAAAAATAATATATTGAGATACAAAATAGGGTTGAAAATTGTAATGGGATCAATATCAAGTTTATTGATAAATATCTTAATCTGTGTACTTGGATAAGTAGACAAATCAATCTAACCATGGTGACCTTGAGGTGTGTGATGAATTCAATGTTATGAAAATTGACAAGGTTATAGATGTATAATGGTTGCACATAATTGGTGAATTATCACACTATCATTAACTCATAGAGCTAAATGTTATATTTGAGGTAAAATATGTGATGCAACTCAAATCTATTATGGAACAATGAAAATAGTAACAACTAAGATAATTTCTCACAAGGAATAATGTGCTTAGGCATGAAGATTCTTGGTGATGGAGGAAATGCATACTTTTTATTTTTCTTGTAAGAATTACAATCATCACTAGTTAGATATCCACAATCCTACAAGATTTCCATGAAAAATAGTAGTGAAATTCTAATAATTTTTTTAGGAAGAATTTCTCAAGAACATTGGGGAATGTGTCACCTATCAATTGATTAAAGAAGACTATGTATTTCCTTAAAGTGTACTTCAACCATTGCCTATTCTTGGTAAAAATTTGGAAAGTACATTTTTATATAATTCACTATCAATCTTCTTGAGATAGATGAATAGACATAGACAAAAAACAAGTGAATTGAAGAATACTTGAGAAAATGTGTAGGCTGGGTTAATAATAAGGTGGATTAAAAGTTTGTATCATGAAGAATTTTGTTACAATATCATTGATACGTCTCCAATAACAAATTTATATGCAGATTTGAATTTGTAATTGCTCGAGGGTAAAAAATTTTGATAAGGCAATAACTTTAATGTCCCTTATTTAAATTAATTAAACTTAATAGTCTTTGAGTCAGCTTCTTACTTTAGGTAATATTTTGAGATTTATCATGTTATAATGACCTTCCTCAATCCCTCACTTCCTCACTTTTGATCCTTTTACATTCCTCAATCTCTCACTTCCTCACTTTTGATCCTTTCCCTTTTGCAATTTTTTGAGAGATCTCTTAACTTGGCATCATTTCTTGATTTTTCATTCCCCAAAACCTTGCTTTTTCTTACCCCAAAAAATGGACTTTCCCCCATTTCCCTTAGGTCTCAATTCATCAATTTCCTATGTTTAAGACCTTCAAAATTTCCTTTATTGGCATGTAATACCTTTTCCCCCTATGTCACCACAACCCCACTCTATTCTATCTAGTGGGTCTATGGGGTTCTATTTCTCTTCTTGTGCTCCCTCCAATTGATCACCTTGATTATTGTACCTCAATTTCAATAAGAAAATTATTGAGGAAGGCATCTCAACCATACATAAAATAAGAAAAAGCACAATCAAATCCAAAGTTATGACTTCTCACATAAAAAAGAAAAGAGCATCTATGATGCATGAGAGGGTTGTAAGAGGGAGTTACACTTGTTGATCAATTTATAAGGTATGTTATGACAGACTATAAGGCATCTTTGAATGAAGATAATGGAGCTAAAATAGATCATACAAGTTGATGAGTGGATTATGACGAGCTTATGGTAGGTGGAAGGAAGATCTTATCTTAGCAGATAGACTCATCTTCGAGTTTGAGCATTAGATTTTTACAAGGAATTTAGGTGCAACATTTTTGATGATTTTAGCTCATGGGCTCCTAATTATAATTTGAAGATTTCATATTGTCGTGTCCCATATAAAAAATCTAATGCTTGATGTTCAAAATAATAATATTTTTATTAATTAATAAAAATAGAATAATGACAATAATAAAAAATTAAAATTATTTTTCTTATTTTAAAGTAAAATTAAATACGAAAAAATTAAATAATAGATAGGCTCAAATATATTTATTTTCTTTGTTAAATTAATTTAAAGTAGATAATAGAAAATAAATTAAGTAATATTTTTCCCTTGATAGTTTAGTTTTTATTATTACCATTTTTTTTCATTTTTTTTTCATCTTGATGTATATTTAAAAATGATTCTCTTATATAGTAAGTTTAAATACGTTTGATTTAAAATTGTATATTTACCTTCATATCCTTATGTTTATTGACATAACTTCTTTTTTTGAAATAGTTTACATCTACCCAATCTTTTATAGCCATTCTTAAAAAAAGAGAACAAAATACAAAATAAGGGGAAAAAAGAACTACTTTGAGTTAACTAAAAGAGAAGAACAAAGTATTCATAATCATGAAAGGAAGATGTTTCTCTTAGAATTAAATTTTTTAATCTAAATGGAGAATTTAATTTTTAATATAGATTTAGAATTTAAAAAAAAAATTAGCATTTAGTTTTAAAAATATTCTATATTTTAAATTTTAATCTAATTTTTAAATTAAAATTTTAAATCTAAATGTAAAATTGATATTTGAATTTAAGCTTAGAATTGATCGAGGTTCACCACTTAGTGTGTTGGTTAAGTGGCAGTGTTGTTGTCCCCACCGAGGTTCAAACTCATGTTGGGTCATTGTGATCGCAGGCTTGTGCCTATGTTGATCCAATGTGCTTGCGGGTTTGGGCCTCAACTTCATAATAAGGAGATGAGGTTCCCCATTTGTGGCCTCACTGGTTCATATCTGGAGGTAAAAAAATTTCACATGGAGCAAGAGGGCATGTCGTGCTAGCGAGTCACATTAAAAAGTTTACTAAGAACTTTTATATATATATATATATATATAAGTCTAAATAGGATTGATAAGTCTAAATTTATAACTAGATCAAAAAATTTACTTTAAATTTAGTTGATTTACTTACTTTGTTGAAAAAAAATTAATTTATTAGAAGTCTTAAGATTCTTATTATAAAAAGTAAACAAATCAATAGAAAGTATTGCATTCAATTTGAAACAGATACACAAATTATTTTAAATGATGCAAGTTTCTAAATGAGAATGTAAATTGAAATTAATGAGATAAGGAAAGGAAGGGAAGCCTAGGAGTTCATTTGATTTATTTTTTATAAATAGGGATCTTTATTTAAATTATAATGTACTTATAGTATTTGGAATTACCAATTATGAATCAAACATAAAGCGTGAATATGTTAAATTGAAAAATCTATTACTATAACTCTACGAATGAACATTGTAAACCTAGGAAAAAGAGTTTATTAGGGTTTAAAGCGGGGTGGAGCAATAAGAAATATTAAGTATAATGCATAATAAGAGAGGAAAAGAAATAAAACAAAATAACACAAAGATTTAACACGGTTCACCTAATGTGGGCTACATCCACAAGCAAAACAAGTGTCCACTTCTTTCTTTTATCTAGTGAAGAGAAAAGTACAATATAATGTCTTTCACATTATAGATCCACTTATTATAGGCCTTTAAGGTGGTTTACAAAGTTTGACTCATATGCCAAAATAATATTTGACTACTTTATTAAATAATAGGCAATTTTTTCTTTGGGGATATGATGAGCTCTACCCCCCCTACACTCCCTTGTTAATTGATTTGGTGAAAGAATACATTGATAAATTTACCAAAATTTAAACCCAACATGATGATCAATAGCCACCTACCAACAATATATCACTTGGAGGCTAGTCAGGCTCCACACAAAAGTCACTAAAATTTAAATCCAACAAGTATGACAAATTGCCACATACCAACAATGTCCCACTTGGAGATTGATCAAGCTCCACACAAAACAATCTCCCACTTGGAGACTAATCTTGGACAACCACCACTGCACCTATAGCTCCCACTAGATTGAAACACCTAGACTTGGATTATTTCTCATTCTCACTAGTATCATGCTTGAAGGCCAACAAAAACTAAGAAGGAATTCAATTTCTCTCGAATTACTATCTTGATCAATAAAATACTCTATGTGGTACACTGTAGGAGATAAATAGGACCCAAATAGATCATAAAATCTCTTTTTCCAAATAATATAATTTACCCATATGCATCACAACTCCTTCCAAATCCATACCCAAAAGTAACGTGTAAAAAAACACTAAAAATAGGTGACCAATTGACCCAAGATACTCTTCCAACCATGTAGTACAATCCAAAGCATGAAACACGTTGGAAATATAAGCTTAAGTATATTATCTATTTCCTTAACCTATATATAGAGCCAAAATACTTGCATCATTGCAAATAACTAAGTTGGGGACATGTACACATGATAGTGCAATTTTCACAGTTTACAGTCATTAAGTCCAGAGCTGCAAGTAGTCATCATCTCAAGATAATCTTTAATAAGATCTTCAAATATTTCTCAATCATTATCTAAATATTCTTCATCAATCAATATAATAGTGTTAGATTTATTTAGAGTCGCCTTGTTTAAGTGTCTTTGGCCCTTTGGTTTTAATGTTATAGTCATTGTCAAATCTTCCCGCTCTTTTAAATCTCATGTCAGTCAGTTTTCAAGATCATATTTACCCCCTAAGAAAATCACCACAGTATTTTAAATCTTTCTTTGTATAGTCGGTCCACTTCCGTCAAATGTTAGTCATGTTTGATCACTTATGAACCACTTTGAACCTCAGCTCAAAGTAGTTCAAAGAGGTTCAAACAAAATATTTTTATTTAACGGTGGTAATCATAGGTGGGACCCAGGCAAATGCCATGATGCAGTAGTGAACTACTTTGAACCTCTTTGAACCTCAGTTTGAAGTAGTTCAAAGAGGTTCAAAGGAAATAATGAAAAATCCAAGAATTGATGTGGCAGTTGATGAGGCGGGTGACGTAGCATGTCAGTAAAGTAATCATCAGGATAATAGTACGGTCAACCTTGAGGAGATGGTAACCATCGGGGAAATCTAAGGTGGAAACATTAGTTAATGCAGATTTTATCTCAGCATGAGTGATGTGGTGGCATTAAATGAAGATTAATTATGATTTATACAGTTTTACAAAGTGAAACGCAAACCAAATGTCACATAATTGTGTTCGCCCCACTATAAACTTCATGACGTAATCAATGATCATCTTTTTAGCTGTACTATGTGGTATGTGAATCTTGTTAAATATATCATTATACTTATTTCTTTTCAAAGCAAGATTATGGAGTCTCGACTTTGAAAGACAAAGATTTATGTTTCCCTAAATTGACAGACTGTGAAAGACAGAGATTTTTGTTTCCCTAAATTGACAGAACACAAGTAAACGCTGAAAAGCCTCCTTTTGTTTCCTATTTTTTGCATGGTAGTGTGATTTCAAAGGATTGTAGTTGTTTTGTTTTTTTGAGGGAAGGTAAATGAAGTCCAGCATGAATTTCTTTGAAAATACTACAAATTTAGACTGGCATGCCCCGGTGATCACAAAAACCAATTTGTTGGGGGTTGAAGTAGAAAATATGGTCAAAAATCTTAAGGATAGTGTAGAGAAAGAGCATACTTTAGAGCTCATGTCCAGTGGATTATATCAAGCTGTCACTTTTCTGCCAGCCATAGTAAGTCCTGAGCTAATTCAGTAGTGCATAAATTGCTATGATATCAAGTCTAAGTGTGTGTTGAACAGTGAAGGTTAGAGTATCCTTTCAATAACCAGAGAGATGATAATGTCAATCTTTAAGCTACCTAATGAGGCCTTTTCCAGTTTCACCCCAACCCAACCACTTTCTCAGTTTCAAGAAAGAAGTGACAAAAAATACAGTAACAATGCTCGTAAATGGACTGAGTCGAACTACAAAGGAGGTTTCAAGTTTTCCAAGATGCTAACTAAGGATCATATGAAGCCTCATATTCATGACTTAGTGGTTTTTTTACACAGGGTGAGAGGGTCTACACAAGTGCTCCTCTTCATGGATTGCATGTATCATTTCATAGAGATTATTCTAGATGGGAGATAGATTCTAGATTGGGCTGAAATAATTGGAGGTTCATTAAGAGACCAAATCAAACAAGCACAGGAAATAAAGAGGGAATTCTACATGTCTTCATATTCAATGTATTGTCTTTCATGTACTCAAGATCTTACAGGGATTCCCCATGAACTTTGGAGCGAAGACATAATTATTTATGAATATTTCCCCCTGATGAGAAGAGACAGAGTATTGGAAAACTACAGAAGGGTTCATGATGTGTTTCTTGGAAATATGCTATTAGTTAGTTGGAATCCCAAGGTAGAGAATTTCCTAAACTGGTTCAAAGCTTTGGTAATTTCTACTATTAATCTCTAATTTCTATTGATTATTAGTGACCAACACTTAGTCATTCACTTAGGTAGTTTTAGTTGGCTATCACTGTGGCCAAGCTAAAACTATGCAAGGTCGAGCAACATTTCCGAGTAGTATTCAGGTTGCCGAGTTGTATCATGTCGAGCTGAGTAGGATACTTAGTGCCGAGCGATAAAGATGTTAAGTGTCAAGCAGAACAGTTTTTGTATACATGTCTAGAATGATTCAAACTTCAAGGATAAGTGTTCAGGCCAACTTGTATAATCTTTTTGGGTTGACTTATGTACGCATTTATTATTTTCCTATGGAGTTAGTTATGCATTTAATTGTTTTATCCTATGCATGACCTATTGTAATCATTAATGCCTTGGAGACATAAGTATTAGACCTTGATCGTTGATCTAGATCTCACTATCAGACTTGAATAGATATATATGATTGCTTCTAAACCCTATTTTGTAAGTGTGTGGAGAGAAGTGGTGACTGCATTTTAAATTGAAATGCACAAAGGGTTATTTTGTTAAAGAAGCAAAGATCAAGCAGAGTGATAGCACAGTGAACAGTAGAGTAAAGACATATCAAATTGTGAGATCATAGAAGGTATTGGAAATAGGAGATTTGTCATCAGCATCTAAATGCATAACGAAGGATCATTACTAGAAACATTCTACTCATTGTATCAGGTGAAAATCTCTTAACAGAGTCGTTCTAGCAAACCTTTCTAAATCTCTTAACAAAGTGCTTACTTTATTATAAGTTGAAATCCTTTCACAGGGTAGATTGTAATGATCTTTAGCTCTTAACTGGGAAAACCTTTAACCGGGTAGATTACATTTTGTAATCAACTTTTGTATCCCTAACAGGCACACTTTATTGCTACAGTAGTGAAGAATTTTGTGGGTGTCATCCCCACCCCAGTTTTACCTATTTGGGTTTCTGGGTTACCAAGTTCTTGTGT
>MU224186.1:920897-937046 GCA_018584345.1 Thuja plicata
ATGTCACATTAGATGAGGTAATTGTGATTCCACAATGGGATCCCAATGAATTGTCTTTTGAACAAATAGGGACTCTTCAGGAATTACTTAAGAGGAAGAAGAGACAAGAAGAAATGAAAATAGAACAAAAGCAAAAGCAAGTGTTGCATAATATCAAGGATATATTTGCAAAGGCTTTTGACTTAGAAGATGAAATTCCTCAAGCTCCAATTATTGATCAGTTAGTTCACATTGTACAGAAGGTAACTGATGATGACATAAACAACAATGAAAAACTTCTACAATGGTTTGAGAGGAGATTCGAGAGCAAAATTCTAGAGAAAATCTCAGAAGAGATCGCAATGAAACAGGTTGAGCTTTCTACTCTTGTAGAAAATTTGGAGAAAGTTATAGCAAACATTTATTCTTTGTATAGGAAGCTATGTGATGTTGAATTCTTCACAAAGGATAATCTACAGCTTGTTGAGAAGCTACAGTTAGATTTGAAATCAACTGGCAATACTTTAGGTAATGACGCTACCTCTAGCTCTTTACATTTTACTAAGTTGATCAATGCACAATGAAGAATAGCCGAGCTTATGGCTAAAGATGGTTGGATTAGGGCCAAATTGATCAGCATTTAGACAAGCCTGTTGCCTCACTTGGAGGTAATATAGAAGGAACTTTTAGATGCAAAATAATTATCACAAAGAAATGCAAATCTCTCAACTGTAGAAAGTTTAGTGAGTCTAGCATCCGAGATAGAGATAAAATTGGAAGTTATGAAGGTTGCCAAGGAAAGTTGGGATGCTACATTTGCATCCACCCTACAGCTTCACAAACCATTGTTGGACAAGTATAACTTAACCCCACCTGCAATTAGTGACAAAAACAAGGGGGAAGTTGGTAAGGAAGTTGGTAAGGATATAGTATGATAAATCAATATAGAACATGTACATTTGTATATATTTTTGAGGGCATGTATTCTATGTTTTTGTATGTATAATTTTGAGTATATTCCTAGGGGGAGTACTTAGTATACTTAGGAAACATTTTGATGGAATGAAATGAAGAAATGATAAGTGTGTTTTTGCCACTAATATCAAAGGGGGAGATTGTTAATCTCTAAGTTCTGTTGATGATTAGTGACCAACACTTAGTCGTTCACTTAGGCAGTTTTAGCTGGCTATCACTATGGCTGAGCTAAAACTATGCAAGGCCGAGCAACATTGTCGAGCAGTATTCAGGTTTCTGAGTTGTATCATGTCGAGCCAAGTAGGATACTTAGTGCTGAGTGACAGAGATGTTAAGTGTTGAGCAGAACAGTTTTTGTATACATGTCTAGAATGATTCAAACTTCCAGGATAAGTGTTTAGGATGACTTGTATAAGCTTTTTGGGCTAACTTATGTACGTATTTAATATTTTCCTATGGAGTTAGTTATGCATTTAATTATTTTATCCTATGCATGACCTATTATAATCATTAATGCCTTGGAGACATAAGTATTAGATCTTGATCGTTGATCTAGATCTCACTATCAGAATTGAATAGATATATATGATTGCTTCTAAACCCTATTTTGTAAGTGTGTGGAGAGAAGTGGTGACTGCATTTTAAAGTGAAATGAACAAAGGGTTATTTTGTTAAAGAAGTAGAGATCAAGCAGAGTGACAATACAGTGAATAGCAGAGTAAAGACATATCAGATTGTGAGATCATAGAAGGTACTGGAAAGAGGAGATCCGTCATCAGCATCTGAGTGCATAATGAAGGATCATTACTTGAAACATTCTAATCATTATATCAGGTGAAAAACTCTTAATAGAGTGGTTCTAGTAGACCTTTCTAAATCTCTTAACAGAGTTCTTACTTTATTGTAATTTGAAATCCTTTCACAGGGTAGATTGTAATTATCTTTAGCTCTTAACCAAGTAGACCTTTAACTGGGTAGATTGCATTTTGTAATCAACTTTTGTAGCCCTAATAGGCACACTTAATTGCTGTAGTAGTGAATAATTTTGTGGGTGTCATCCCCACCCCAGTTTTACCTATTTGGGTTTCTAGGTTACCAATTTCTTGTAATATGCGTTATTTATTTCATGGTGTGGATGTTATTTGATATTACATTAGATTCATATATGTATGAATGTGGATCAGTTTGTTTTAAGTGTTTAAATTTGAAGATCTGATTCACACCCCCCCCCCTCTCTCAATATCTTGATTTCCCATTATTGTATTTCCAGCATCTACATCCAATTTCTATGATTCACATACATCAGAGTGGGAGGTTTTGATGAAGAGCCTCTCAAGTTGCCAAGGTTTGCTTTAGACATTTTTATTTTGGCAGAGGTGTGTGGACAAATGTTCACCGTGATAAAAAATAGTTTGCCAAAGGAAAATTGGGATGCTATGTTCCCAATCAAGCTTGGAACCCTGACCTACAAAAACATGATAGATGCCTCAGTAATAGGAAGTAACCTGGTGAGTTTTCACATGCAATTTTATGAAACAAGAAGGGGATTCTACAACAAAGGTTTCGTAAGGTAGACCTTCAGTTTGGGTGGTCGGCTGAAAATGTACCCACATATTAAAGACTTGTCAGAAGATATGGGTGATTAAGAAGTGGTTAAGGAAAGGGACCACTCCAGGTTATTAATCTCTCAAATCAAAACCCTACAGTTAAAATTTGACATTGGTGATTTACATGAAGATAATCCCGAGATTGTTGAACCCGGTTATGACAGTGCAAATGCAGCAATCCTGCCAAAAATAGACTGGACAAGAGAAGAAGAGGAAGATATCAAGCTCAAGGATAGGTCCATCTTAGGTTTCATAGATGATTGGCTAAAAAAGAGAAGACAAAGAGGGACAAAACCTACATCCCCTAAAAAGATTGATGTGAACCTTGTCCCAGTTAAATTATTGTCTAACCCCTCTAATGCTTCCCCCTTGGTTACTGGTGCTGGTAATATCCCTCCATCCATAAAGAAATAATTTACAAGCAGACACCCTATTGCACCTCAGATGAGTTCAAGGACTAGATCCCATGTTCGTGCAAAAATGGATTCTCCAGACTTTGGCTTTGTAGATATTGACATCAACAATGAGGACATTTCCTTGTTGCCTGAATATCCTAAAAAGGATCAAGAGGTATCTAGTGGTAAACCTGAGGTTTAGAAGGGAGATGTGATGCATGCTAAAGAAACCAATAATAGATTGACTTCTAGCTTGTTTCCTCCTTGGCTAACCAATTCAGTGAATAGAAAATGCAATCTTAAGTCAATCTCTTTGTAAGTCAAAGAGGTAGTCTCTAAATATGTGGTTCATGCTCCAAAGATGAAGAGGGTTAAAAGAAATGATAGGTTGAGCACAGACCTGAGTATAGGAAAATTCACTGCTAAAATTGCAAACTTTAAACAAAAGGAAGGAATCTAAGATCCTAAGGCAGAAGATTTTGAGGTCACAAAAATGGAGTTTGACGTGCTGAACAGGGACACCAGAAACCATTTGTTCAAGTTTTTGGCTAATCATATGCTCAGCCAATCTCAACATATGGAAAGTTGAATTGAGAGATTAAAAAGCTTGTGATAACCATGGCTGAGTTTTTCAGTTCACTCAATAACATAGGGGCACTGCCTCTGTCCCATCCCCCATATAACTTTGATCCCAACTCCGCAGATAGCGAGTAATTGCTGAAACAAATGCAACAAGGAAGGGTTTTGATAGAAGCAATGAGTAGCTAGATTAACGGGGTCATAACAGAGAAAAAACAAGTTCATACAGGAATTTATAGCCACCTGTGCAGAAGGAGAGGCATTACCTTGTGAGATTCAGACTATCATTCCAGGATGGGAGTCAGATGAGGAAAAGTGCTCAGCGGTCATTTCTCAAGTCCTTGAGACAGAAGAGTATGGAGTGAAAAATATTTTGTCTGAAAACCTCATGGAAACAGTTGATCCTTGGATGTTATTTATGCTGAAGAAGAACTTGGGGTGGCAAGGGTTATTAATCAAAGCCATGATCTCAAACATGTGAGCCATGGAAAAAGAGGTAAAGGAAATGCACACTAATGCACTGAAATATATCAGAGTGGTGAACCCATCAAGAATCCTTCAATTTGAGGAAGGAAACAAGGACACAGATGCTATGATCAAAATTTTTGAAGGGGCCATAAACGCTATCATAGAAAGAAAAGAACCTATAGCTAAAGACTTTACCAAAATAGAAAATGGTTAATCGATGCTATATCTGGATAGAGGACAGTTACCTAAGCAATTGGAGAGAATCCAGGAGATCAAGTGGGAAAAGAACATGTGCGGAGAAAAGCTGGTTGGTCTAAAAGGGTTACATTCTCATCTGACTCAGGAGCTGTTGAATACCTTCAGGAGCTGGAAGTTGGTTTAAGAGGCCCCCTTAGAGGGAAATTAGCTGAAGATACATGGTGGTTTTATGTTTTTTAGTTATTTTCATAAAGGGATAGTTGTCATAAAAATTGTTTTCTTTATTTAGTTACTAGTTTCTATAACTGTTTTGTTTTGTTGTCAATCTGTGATGCCGAGTTTTCAGGGAGGCCTCCCAGATTGCAAAACTATATATGTTGGAGCAGAGGACTGGTGAAGGGTTAGAATTTTTATATTAGACATAGTCTTTTTGGGATTACAGTACTGTTAAGTTTTAGTTTTCTTTCTAGAAAGAATTAATTGGAAAGATACAGTGATTTGCACATGTTTTGGACTTTGATCCTTACCGTATAAAGATATTAATGCAAAATTTTAGCTATAGTCTTTGAATTTGAACCCATGGTATATTGATTACTTTGTGAATTGGTATATCTCTCACTCTGCATTATTATTTTTTTGTGTTTTTGTTGTTCATCTTTCCATGCAATTTCCTTTCATAAGTTATTCAAGAAAGCAATTTAGATAGTTGGAGGAACTGTGTCTTCCTTAAATTAAAAATTATATATACTCATGATCTTTGAAAATACCTCAATACCTAGGAGTATTTGAGAGATCCTTGCATACTTTATGGTTAAAAGTACATTTCTTGTACTTCATTCAAAAATTCATTGAACATTGTTTAGAGGGCGTTGTACCTCATAAAATTCAGAGGGAAGTAAATATTTCATTTCTTACCCAACTGTTGTGAGATTTTTGTCTTCAAAGAGGTGTAGGGTCAATATAAATTTTATTTAGTGTAGAGACAAATCTGTTCACTAACATATTTTTGGCGACTCTACTGGGGAGTCTTGTGACAAGAACTGGGCTCTAAATTATCATAATGCATCAAAATGGTGTTACCACACAATGATGTATTTCCCATACTTCAGTCAAACCTAGGTTTTGAAGAGACACAAGATCTAATTTCAAACCTAGCTACAATAGCCTGGCAATATAGACATAGTAATCAGGAGTTCCAACAAACCCTCCAAGTGTTGGAAGAAGAGGAAGAAATTGTTGAATGCTTAAGAGGCGTACCTATGGTCAAGGAGGTAGTTGTGGTAGATATACTTTCTCACACTCCTATGAGAAAATGAAAGCCAGTTTGGGTATCAAAGCTGGCTGAGAAAAGATATACTAGAGGTGATTGAAGCAAAGGGTTGATTGATGAAGAATTTGAAGCTTTGAAAAATCTAAACTTTGTCCCTAATTATAATACACCTATGAAAAAAAAACCAAGTCTTGTAGTAGACCTTCCTCACCTCCTACCAGTCTTGCAGCATCACCAATTGTCCAAATTTTCATCCTACCGGGTATTGTAATACCCTCAATTTTCAATACTCAACCTTTGAACTTTATATTTCCAACCATGGCTGCCAAAGAACCTTGGGGTCAAAGCATAGGTCCTTTGAACCTTGGAGAAAACCCTCCCACCACTTTACCAAAAGGCGCTAAAAAAATCCTATCCAAATTCAATGGAGATGGAAAGACGACCACAGAAAATCACCTCATCGATTTATGCACTGCATGTGGTGTTATCAGTGTTTAGACTCAAGAAATTGCAGTTAGACTTTTTGCGACAACTTTGATGGCTGTGGCGGCTGATTGGTTCAATCATTTACCTCGCACCTCCATAAGCAGCTGGGATGACATGAAGAATTCCTTTGAGGTGAGATTTAAAACCCCTGATAATGAAATCTCTCTATTGATTCAATTGAGACAATTGAAGAAAGAGATACATGAACCTATGCGGGAATTTGTGGCAAAGTTCAATAGGATATTGTAGAAGATCCCTGCAAATTCTACACCTAGTGATGAGAAAAAAAAGATTCTTTCTTAATGTAGTGCCACCTGATATAAGTTTTCATTTGTTTAAAGATGGAGTAGCTAATTTAAATTCCTCACAAAGACAAGTCATTCAGCTTGAAGACATGTTCATCATAGTAGGGAAGTGGAAAAAGAGAAGTTCAATCTTCAGGCGCTTCCTCCTCCACTCTGATAGATCCTCTAATGTAGAGATTAATGAATGACATGGAAATGCTCAAAAGGCAGAAGAATATAGCTATTTCTCCTTATCAATCTCCCTATCAAGATGTTAGTTGCAAACAATAAAATCATCCTCGTGGGAAGATTCCTCTCTTAACATGTGCATAACCTAATTTGCAAATGGAGGCCGCACCTAAGGAGACTATGTGTTCATTTCACTTGACAAATGATCATGACAGTGAAACATGTCCTAACTATGTGAGGTGTCTCCAAATAAATACTACAAGAGATACGATTGGGATAGAAGTATTTCAAGAAGAAAATACTCCTAAAATTGGGCATTCAAGTTCTTTTTATCTGGAGTATGAGTCCAATTCTGAAAGGGGCAGAAATATCTTGGTGACTTTGCAAGATCCATCATGTGTGTTCCTTACTGTAAATCAATGGAACTAGAAGTTATCTCATGGTGCTGGTACATCTGATGCTTCTCCCAAAGGAAAGGAATCTAGAGGTAGTGATACCCCCTCAAATCTGAAGAGTTCATGAATCAAAATCCTACAAAGAGCTAACAAGACCTCCTCACCTCTCGCTTTTGATTTTATTGAGTTTTGTAAATCCACCTCTATCTCAATCTCTTTGGCTGAGTATCTAAGGATGAACCCTAAAGATCTTATCAAACTGGTTAAATATGTGAAAGGGGAATCAAGTTTAGCCGCTCAATTCAATAAATCCCTTGTAGGAGAAACAACTACAATAGAAGAATCCCTTATTTTTGTATCTGAAGATACCCCACAGACACCAAAGGATCGTCCTTGTATCAATTTCAAAGAAAATGAAATAGAGGAGAAGAATCCTAACCCTTTCTACACTTCCTTACTCTTGAATGGATAAAAGCTCAATAATTGCATCATAGACTCAGGCGCGTCTGATAATATAATGTATGCCCCTATTTCCAGAGCCCTTGGCCTCACCCTCACCAAGATGTTTGGTTGATGCTATTCTATGGATGGGAAATAAGTACCGCTAATGGGCCAAGTTAAAGATGCACAAGCTATTCTTGCTGCATTCTCAGATAAGAGATTGAAATTAACAATTCTAGTTGCAAACATCCTAGCTAGCTATGAAATATTGCTTAGTAGAACTTTTTGCAAGGACATGAGAGGTGATATAAAGATGGATTGGTCTGAGACAATTATCCCAGTGGACAAGAAAAAGATAAAGATGGAACCAGAGGCTAAAAAAAATACACTATGGTACTCCTGACAATCCCAAGGCTCAAATCCTTTATTATGAGAGTCATTTTCGTAATTATGTGATTCTTTCTGAAGGAGGAACTGAACCAGTGGCCAATGTTTACAAAGAAGAAGGGTTATGGAGGATGTAGTTTGATGGTAGTTGTTCAAATTTAGGATCAGGAGAAGGAGTGGTGCTAATTCATCCCATTGGAGGATATATTCCTTTTTCATTCAAGTTAGACTTCAAAAATACAAATAATATGGCCGAGTACGAAGCATTTCTACTAGAATTGGAGGAACCAAAGTCTAGGGGGATCAAGAAGCTAATCGCAAGAGGTGATACTGAACTGATCATGAAACAGGTAAGAGGTCATTTCTCTATAAAAAAAAGAAAAACTAAAGCACTACATGAATCTAGTATGGGATGAAATTGAGTATTTTGACACTTTTTCCATAGAGTTCATACCATGAAATTTAAATGCTAAGGTAGATTCTTTGGCAGTCTTCACTTCATTGTTGTTACCACATCCTGATTTTAAAGAACAGAGCTACATAATAGAAATGGTCTATAGACCAAGAGTACCGGATAATGTACACCACTGGAAGGTTTTTGATAATGACTCTCATCTCAAAGATTTCATTGGTTGTGTTCAAAATTTTTCTAATATATACTTTGAAGGTTCTAATAGTGAATGCAGGGAAGTCTATGAAGGTGTTGTAGAAGATGAAGAGATAATTCAATTAAAAGGAAACAAGATTCCCAAGGGGCTGGTATCTCTAGAACATCTATTTCGAAGAAGGGATGATAGTACAATCATGGAGAAAGTTCCACACTCTCATAATCCCAAGGAATATGACAAGATTGATATTGGAGATGAAGGTGATCATAAATGGCTTTCAATAGGCAAAACATGCTCTTAGCAAGAAAGGGATGATCTGTAAAATTTGTTGAAAGAATAAAGGGATGTTTTTTCTTGGGGGTATGAAGACCTCAAAAACTTTAGAGATGGTTAGTTTAGACATCATATTCCTTTTAAATCTGATGCTGCGCCTTTTCGCCAAAAGCTTAGAAATTATAATCTGAAGGTATCTGAAAAATATTAAAGGAAGTGGAAAAGATGCTACAAGCCACTATTATCTTCCACATCCATCATTCTACTTGCATCGCAATTATAGTGCATGTGAGGAAAAATAATGGCAAAATTAGAATCTGCGTTGATTTCAAAAATCTGAACCAAGCCAGTCTAAAAGATAATTATGCATTACCAGTATTGGAATATGTTCTCCAAGTTGTGTCAAGATCAGAAGTAATGTCAATGTTAGATGGGTATTCTAGGTACAATCAAATAAGTGTATCAAAGGAGGACCAACACAAGATGGCCTTTATAACACTGTGGGGTACCTTTGCATACAACTGAATGTCATTTGGCTTGATTTACGCTGACACCACATTTCAGAGGGCGATGAATTCCTCCTTCGGGGATCTATGAAAAAGAATCATCGTAATCTATTTAGATGAATTGATTGTCTATTCAAAAAGAAGGATTCTCCATTTAAAACATCTAGAGACTATGTGGTGGAGGTGCAAAAGTCATGGTATATCCCTAAATCCGAAAAAGTCAATTTTCTTTGTTGAAGAAGGTAAGTTGTTAGGGTATATTGTTTCGAAAGAAGGAGTCAAAATTGATCCTGATAGAGTTAAATCTATCCAACAACTAAATTTACCCTCTAGGAGTGGATTGAAGTCTTTCTTTGGCCAAGTGAACTTTTTAAGAGCTTTCATTCCAGAATTTTTAGAGATCACCAGGCACATGATAGATATGATGAGTGAGAAACACCATTTTAAGTGGAATAAGGAAGGACAAAAATATTTCAATGACATGAAAATAGAAATATCCCAAGGCCTTGTGTTGACAAGTCCAAATTTCAAAAAGGATTTCATTATCTACTGATGTGCGTCAGAACATACTTTGTCTAGAATTTTGACACAGAAGGATGAAAAAGGATAGGAAGAACCCATTGCTTTGATGAGAATGACGTTGAAGAAACATGAACTCAAATATTCTTAAATCAAAAATCACACCTTTGTAGTAGTGAAACCAGTGAAACAATTCAGGTACTACATATTGCACTTGCATTCTACTGTATATGTTCCAGAGATAGCAGTGAAAATTATTTTGACACAAAAGGAGATAAGACTGAATAATAGAGCTTTATGGATAGCTAAAATTCAATAATATGACCTAATTATTAAGCCAACAAATTTGGTATGAGGATGGGGCTTGTGCAAGTTGATAGCATAAAATGGAAAAACATCAAAAGAACAAATTGATGAAGTACCTATGGTCCTTTTGGTGAGATTGACTGATTTGTGGTTCTCATATGTGACATACTTCCTTAGATATAGTGAATGTCCTAAACACTTGAGTCCCCAAGAAAGATGTCATCTGAAGCTAAAAGCATCTAAGTATGTTATCTCTCAGGATGTGTTGTATAAAAGAGGAGTATATGGGACCTTCCTCAGATGCGTTGATGTTGAGCAGTAGAGAGAGTTATTAAGAGAATTCCACAATGAGGCTTTTGGTGGGAATTTTTCCTCCACTGTCACAACCTTCAAAATCCTCTAGAACTGCTTATGTTGGCCTTGGATGTTTAAAGACGCATATCACTATGTCAAAAATTGTGGGATATGCAAGTTGTTTGTAGGATGTCCTCAATTGGCAGCCCTGCCTCTCAAACCAGTTGTGGTAGATGAACCTTTCAGAAAATGGGAGATAGATTTTGTAGGACCTCTCAATCCTCCATCCAGTCTAGGGCATGTATATATTTTGATGGCTACCAATTATTTTACCAAGGGGGTGGAGGCGATTCCTACCAAAAAGGCAAATTCTCAAGTTTGTATTTTTTTATTGAACCACATTTTTTTTAGATTTGGAGTGTCATAGAAAGTGGTAGCAGACAACGCCACATATTTCTCTTCAAAATAAATCTTGATGTTCTATTATGAGCATGTAATATCCTTAGCCCATTCATCATATTATTTCCCTCTAGGTAGAGTCCAGTAATAAGAATCTAGTAGCTATAATGAAGAAATTGATGGGTGATAAATTTCATGAATGGCACAAGAAATTGCATGAAGCCTTATGGGTTGATCATACTACCCCCAAGAGAGCTATAGGAATAGCTCCTTTTGAGCTGGTAAATGGAGTAGGAGCTCATGTATCACTACCTCTCAAATTGTCTATGGCCAAACTACAATCTGTGATTGAAGGTCAGTACTTTCAAGATTCTTTTGAGAAATAGCTTATGTACCTAAATAAATTGGAGGAGGAACAAGACAAATTAGTAGATCACATTACAAAGAACCAGTTGAAAGTGAAATGAATTTTTGATTTGAGGGCTCACACCCATAATTTCATGGAAGGAGATGAGGTCCTGTTGTGGGATAAAAGGAGGGCGCCTAAAGGAGATCATGGGAAATTTGAGTCTTTATGAAAAGGCCTGTTCATTATTTCAGAAGTAGTTGGTTCAAATGCCTTCCTTCTATCCTACCCAGATGGTGTTAATCTTCCTTTCACATACAACAAGAAAGACCTCAAGTTTTTCAAATTGTAAACCTATCCTGAGTCCCCCTATACATAGTAGTTAGTCTTTTCCCTTCTTTCCTTAGGTTGTGTGTGTCGGTTCTTTACCTTCCTCTTTTTTTTTTGCAAAACCAGTAATCTAAGTTCTCTACATATTTGTCAACATGTAGTCCCCTAGATAGAACCAATGTTAGGGTTATTTAGAGTCACCTTGTTTAAGTGTCTTTGACCCTTTAGTTTTAATTTTATAGTCATTTTCAAATCTTCCCGCTCTTTTAAATCTTGTATCGGTCATTTTTCAAGATCATATTTACCCCCTAAGACAATCACCACATTGTTTTAAATCTACCTTTGTATAGTCCATCCACTTCCGTCAAGTGTTAGTCATGTTTGATCACTTATGAACCACTTTGAACCCCTTTAAACCTCGGTTCAAAGTAGTTCAAAGATGTTCAAAAAAAAAAAATTGTCTAATGATAGTAATCACGGGTGGGACCCAGGTGAATGCCATGATGCAGCGATGAACCACTTTGAACCTCTTTGAACCTCGGTTTGAAGTAGTTCAAAGAGGTTCAAAGGAAATAATGATAAATCCAAGGATTGATGTGGCAGTTGATGAGGCGGGTGATGTAGCATGTCAGTAAAGTAATCATTGGGATAATGGTATGGTCAGCCTCAAGGATATGGTAACCACAGGGGAAATTAGAGGTGGTACCATGAGTTAATGCAGAATTTATCTCAGCATGAGTGATGTAGTGGCATTAATGAAGATTAATGATGATTTAGATAGTTTTATGAAGTGAAACGGTAGCCAAATGTCACATCATTGTGTTCACCCAACTCTAAAATTCATGCCATAATTAATGATCATCTTTTTAGCCATAATTTTTGGTATGTGAATCTTGTTAAATATATCATTATACTTATTTATTTTCAAAACAATATTGTGGAGTCTCGGCTGTGAAAGACAGAGATTTTTGTTTCACTAAATTGACAGAATACAAATAAACATTGAAAAGCCTACTTATTTTTTCCTTTTTTATGTATGGTAGTGTTACTTCAAAGGATTGTAGTTCTTTTGTTTGATTTGGGGAAGGGAAATGAAGTCTAGCATTCATTTCTTTGAAAATACTACAAATTTAGACTGTCATGCCCCGGTGATCATAGAAACTAATTTTTGGGGGGTTGAATTAGAAAATATGGTCAAAAATATTAAGGTTGTGTAGAGAAAGAGCATACTTTAGATCTCATGTCTAGTGGTTTATATCAAGCTTCCACTTTTCCACCACCCATAGTAAGTCCTGAGCTAATTCAACAGTGCATAAATCACTATGATATCAATTCTAAGTGTGTGTTGAATAATGAAGGTCTGAGTCTCTTGTTAATAACCACAGAGATGATAATGTCATTCTTTAAGCTACCTAATGAGGCCTTTGATAGCTTCACCCCAACCCATTCACTCGCTCAGTTTCAAGAAAGAAGTGACAAAATCCGCAGTAACATTACTCATAAATGGACTAAGTCGAACTATAGAGGAGGTTCCAGGTTGCCAAAGCTCCTAACTAAGGATCATATGAAGCCTCATTTTCATGAATGAGTGGTTTTGTTACACAGGGTGAGAGGTTATGTACAAGTGATCCTCTTCATGGATTGCATGTATCATTTCATAGAGATTATTCTAGATGGGAGGTAGAGTCTAGATTGGGATGAAATAATTGTTGATTCATTAAGAGACTAACTCAAACAAGCACAAGCAATAAAGAAGGAATTCTACATGTCTTCATATTTAATGTATTGTCTTGCATGTACTCAAGATTTTGCAGGGATTCCCCATGAACCTTAGAGCGAAGACATAAGTATTTATGAATATTTCCCCTTAATGAGAAGAGACAGAGTATTGGAAAACTACAAAAGGGTTCATGATGTGTTTCTTGGAAAATTATTCTATCAGTTAGCTGGAATCTTGAGGCATAGAATTTCCTCAAAGGCGTGTAAATTGGTTCAAATATTTGGTAGTTTCTACATCCAATTTTTGCAATTCGCATACATCAGAGTGGGAGGTTTTGATGAAGAGCCTCTCAACTTGTCGAGGTTCACTTTTGACTATTTTATTTTGGCAGAGGTGTGTAGACAAATTTTCATAGTGATAAAAAATAGTTTGCTAGATGAAAAATGGGGTGTTATGTTCCCAATCAAGCTTGGAATCCTGACCTGCAAAAACATGAAAGACGCCTCAGTAATAGGAAGTAACCTGGTGAGTTTTCACATGTAGTTTTATGAAACAAGAAAGGGATTTGACAACAAAGGTTTTTCGAGGAAGACCTTCAGTTTGGGTGGACGGCTGAAAATGTCCCCACATATTGAAGACTTATGGGAGAATATGGGTGATGAAGAAATGGTTAAGAAAAGGGACAACTCTAGGTTATTAATCTCTCAGATCAAAACCCTGTAGTTCAAATTTGACATTGGTTATTTAGATAAAGATAATTTTGAGATTGTTGAACCCGATTATGACAGTGCAAATGCAGCAATCCTCCTAGAAATAGATTAGACAAGAGAAGAAGAGGAAGATATCAATATTAGGGCTAGGTCCATCTTAGGGTTCATAGATGATTGGCTGAAAAAGAGAAGGCAAAGAGGGACAAAAACTGTATCCCATAAAAAAATTGATGTGAACCCTGTCCCAGTTAAATTATTGCCTAACCCCTCTAATGCTTCCCCCTTAGTTACTGGTACAGGTAATATCCCTCCATCCAAAAAGAAATTAGTTGCAAGAGGACACCCTACTACACCTTAGACAAGGTCAAGGACTAGATTCCAAGTTCACGCACAAATGGCTTCTCCAAACTCTGGCTTTGTAGATATTGACATCAACAATGAGGACATTTCCTTCTCATGTGAATATCCTAAAAAGGATCAAAAGGTATCTTGTGATAAACCTAAGGTTCAGCAAGGAGATGTGAAATCTCCTAAAGCAACTGATAATAGATTGACTTCCATCTCGGTTCCTCCTTGGCTAACCGATTTAGTGAATAGAAATCATAGTCTTAATCTAGTCTCTTTGCTAGTCAAAGAGATAGTCACTAAATATATGGTTTGTGCTCCAAAGATGAAGAGGGATAAAAGCAATGCTAGGTTGAGAACAGACCCAACTACAGGAAAATTCACTACTAAAATTGCAACCTTTAAACAAAAGGAAGGAATCCAAGATACTGAGGAAAAATCTTTTGAGGTCACAA
The DNA here is from genome assembly GCA_018584345.1 of Thuja plicata. NCBI lineage: Eukaryota > Viridiplantae > Streptophyta > Pinopsida > Cupressales > Cupressaceae > Thuja > Thuja plicata. The sequence continues at coordinate 935,362 of MU224186.1, forward strand.
AAAATGGAGTTTGACGTATTGAACAGGGACACTAGAGACCATTTGTTCAAGTTTTAGGCTGATCATATGCTTGGACAATCTCAAAAAGATGGAAAGGAAAAGTGAGAGCTTAAACAGCTTGTGATAACCATGGCTAAGTATCTTAGTTCACTCAATACATAGGGGCAATGCCTCTGGCCTAGTTCCCATAGAACTTTGATCCCAACTCCACATATAGCAAGCAATTGCTGAAACAAATGCAACAGGGCAGGGTTTTGATAGAAGCAATGAGTAGCTGGGTTGACGGTGTTAGAATACTTCAAAGATAACTGGGAGGGGGGGTGAATCAGTTATCTGCAACTTTAAATCTTTATCTTATACTTATTAATCTAGATTGATACAAAGTAAATGCACATACAAATAACACTTTACACAACACATCAATTTGGTTACGGGGAAACCAAATGGTAAAAATCCCGGTGGGAATTAGTACCCACAAAGAACTATACTATTTATAGTGATCCCTGTTAAAAGATCTTCCAACCCTGTTAGGAGTTGTACATTACAATGCAGTAGTATAGTGACATGGTTAAGGGTCAGACCTTGTTAGGAGTCTTTTATAATAACCCTGTTAGGCGTGGAGGACTCACTGTCCAAGTGGTGAAGGCTACAACCTTCTGGTTATTTGATGCACACTGTATCAACAAGGTGAAATGTTGTTTGTGACACTGCTTGTCTGATCAGTTCCTTTTATGTGCTGATGCTTTAACCTCTTGTAAAGCACAACAAAAATCTTATCTGTATTCTGAAAGCTTCAACTTTAATATCTATATTATCAACATATGATAAATATAGCTCTGCTGCTTTAACACTCTGCTCTACTTTTCTAATCTCTGGCTTTCACAACTCTTCTTATTACAAATGACCTTCTATAAGTACATACACAAAGTATGAGATCATGGGACCTATAGGAAAACTCTTCTTAACATCCTTGTTGGCTCTACTAAGCGCGCAAGAATAATTACAACCGTGCAAGTACTAACAGAATAGACGCATTGCTTCACTAAGTCGGCTTTATCAATTTAACCATAACTTTTCAATCTTCTTGAAACATGTTTGGCGCATTTATATTAATATCAACAACTCATAACTCATCATGAATATACACATGCATATCCTGAAGATAGGTGCAACTCGATCAACACATTACATGCGTTGGCCTTAAACCGTTATTCCTCCAAAACTGTAACTGTCACTAACAGAATTACATATCTTAACTGAAACTTCATATCTGGGTCTGCGTGTATGAACATAGCATAGTAAACATGTCAACAATATGTATCTATCCACACTGGTCTTCATGTCATCATATTGATAAGTAAATACAGAAGTACTACTATGTATTATATGTTGTCATCAATGACAAACATACAATCAATCAACTATTCAGAATCAAATCTCCAACAATCTCCTGTTAGAACTGCTAAACGGCAATACAACCAAGAACACCTGCATGCAAAGACTGCTACGAGAAGGAAGACAGAAGAGAAGGCAGAAACTATGGCGGCCAAAAGGCCAAAGACAGGAAAATCATTGTGATAGAAAAAGCTTCTATTAACCAAATGAAATTACAATACAATCTCCTTACTGAAATGAAAGAAGTGAATCCTTATAAAAGGAAACACGAAACCCTAAAGGCTAAAACC
>MU224186.1:954549-983683 GCA_018584345.1 Thuja plicata
TTCCTACGATATTGGATATAGTCCCTCTTGCGAGTTTCCCACCTACCCTAAATAACATAAGCCAAGATGGGAAGGGTTGACAACATGCTTGATTGGCTCATCCTTTATGGTAGCCCTTTGTGTGTTTGTATGTTGTAATGTGCTTCCCCCGTAATGTACTTTGCTAAATGTTTTTTAGATTCTTTTATACAACCCTTGTTACTTTGTTGGTGCAAGGTGATAAAGGAATCAAAATTGTTGTTCAATTCCTCTATATGTGTCTACATTCTTCTATATGTTGTTTCATGTTATGTTGCACACGTGCTATTGTTTGTAACTATTTTCCTTGTATAATCTGCTTGGATCTGTGACATGGTAGCACTAATTCTTTTTGGTCTCCATGTTGTGCTCCGAAAAGATTCCTCTTCGTAATTCTTAAGTTTCTTTCCTCCTTTGTGATTGTAGTTCTACTTTCTTTGGGGAATGATGTAAATTCATTTGCAATAATATTATATTTTCTATGTACATGTTATCTTATGATCATACTTACCCCACATTAGGTAGATCCCTCTTGTGTTCTTATGTATGTTTATGTTTTATTTCCCTTGATTTGTCTTCCTTTAGGGGTATCTCGCAGTGGAAACGTAATCCGTAGAGTTGCTGATGTTTCTGTTAAAACCATTGCTCCTATTAAAGTGTTAGCAATGAATTTAATGTGGGGGAATACACTCTACTCACTTTTTGCACACACACACGTTCAAAATAGTTTTCAAGATTTAAAACTTTTCCCTTTATGGATTAAAAGAAACTAATCCTTCAAGCATGGTCATATTTTTACTTTTTTTTAAGGATCTCTTCATCCCTCCAGTTTAAATTTACATGGATCACTTGATCCCATCAGTTTTCAATTTACAATGATTTGGTCCCTTTAAGAATGGATCTCCTTGATGGGTTGACTAGTGAGTAGCCACATTCACTAGGCAGTTCAACTCCATCTTTCCAGTAACACCTTTTGTGTGGTTCACTATGAGACATAAGTTCTCATTGGGTGAGATAATCACACCCTTTTCTCTCTCTACTTAACTAAGTGATGTATCTCTTATCAGGATCTTAGGGTTGATAAATACTGAAGTCCCTTGGGTGCTTGAGAGTTTATTTATCCCTTTTGGATTCAATAAGATTGTCTTTTCTGTATATTCTCCTTTACCAAGAGTTTGTGTTGAGCTCATACTCTTGCTAAAGTGGGGGCTAAATGTATAGTCATAAAATGGAAGCACTTCCATTGTGGACATGTTTAGCCTTCCAAGTAAGTGGTTTGGGGTCATGGCAAGCACCTTGAATGGGTTCCTGATCTTGACATGGCTTCCCCCCTATTATATCCCTCTTTCCACTCCTGTTTAGCCTAATTTCTGCATTCTGGACTGCAGACTGGTGATTCTGGGCTTCAGGGTCAGGGTCAACCTTTTAGTTCTATGTCAACCTTGACCCTGACCTAGATCAGGGTCAACCTCAACCTTGACCCAGGGTTCAGATCCCGGGGTCCCACAGATTTTGCAGGTCGGCCTTTGCGAAAAGTATTTCCCGCTTCTGAGTCGGTTGTTTCGAGTTCCAAAGTGTTGATTCCTAAATTATATTTAATATAGGTCCTCTCCTAGGGGTAAAGGCTTTAATGGGAATTTAATCCTCCTATGTAGGCCTCCTTAGAAGATTGTGCACTAATTCCATATAAAAGAGAAGCTTTCTCTCTCATTTTCTCTAAGCAAGATTAAGAACTATCAACTAAGTCTTCTAAGCATCAAGAAGTGATACTAAGTTCTCTATTGAAGCCTATGAATCCTTGAGAAATTGAGAAACATCATCAAGCAAGCAAGCATTCATTCATTCAAGTATCCATTTCATGAAAGAGATCCATTGGAGGCTATTGAAGGATTGAAGCTACATGGTGCCCTTTTGGTGATCTCTCCATCCATCTTCTTCCAAGCCTCTTCTAAACTCAAGAACCCATTCAAGACTTGGTGTTAGAGATCTATAAGCAAGAGATTGAATAAATCCTACCATTCTACATTCCACATTTTGAAGCATACTTGTGGATTCAAGGATTCAAATTCGCCACAAGGACTTTTTCAAGCAAGGTGAATTTATGCATTTACTTTGTCCATTTCTGCAATTTCAATTACATATATTTGAGTTTAATTCCAAAACTAGGGTTTGACCAAGGAAAACCCCTCCCCCAAAACAAACAATCTCCTTTTTCTTGTAGGTATAGGTACAGAACAGTTGATTTGAGACCAGATCTGGATACCCTTTTCAGCAAACTTTCAGGATCCACAAATAGAGTCACTTTCAGATCTGTGCAGGTCAGGGTCAACATTATTGGGTCAGGGTTGACATTTGTGGGTCAATGTCAACCTTTTTCATAAGATGACATCAAAATGGAAAAATATTTCTGGGTTTTGTTCATCTCTGCATTCCGGTTCGGGATCAACTGTCAGTTTTTCCAAAAACTCAATACAGACCTCAAAAAATAGCATTCTTTTATCTACAATATTTCAAGGTTAGTGCATTTCTCCTTTCTCTTCAATTAATGTCATATATCATTTCTATACATATAATTAACAAAATTTAAGGTATCTCCTTTGTTATTCTCCTTTCCAAGTAGTTGATTCATTTGTGCATTAGCCCTTCCTTGGGGTTGATCAACTTGGATCTTCCATTTGTGCATTTGAGAATAAAAGAGGAACATCTTATCTTCTCCCTAATCACAATTGCAATACACAACCAATTCAATTCAATCAAGGTTAAAAGAATCCAATACAATTTTAGGTAATTCAAAGAACAATTTACATATCAATCACATCCCAATCAATAATCATAACAAATCAACAAATCACCCATTTTCATATCTTACATTTTAGTAACATAATCAATTCTAAACAAACATAACATTAATCCATTTTATATGTTACAGGGGGTAATCAGTTTAGAGGATCATTTCAAAGAGGGGGATATAGAGGAAGAGGACCACCTAGAGGTAGATTTCAATACCAAGGAAGATCTAATTCAGTCTTCATTGGCAGATGGTATAACTACAATCAAGTGGGTCATACAATGGCCAGATGTCCTAAAAAGGATACCTCATCTTCTATGGGAGATAGAAGAAATTAGTTGGTACAAGAAGATGATACACAAAGTGTCACTTCTCCCATTCCCAAGGCAGGGCTAGTAATGGATGGAGAAAATATAATGTTGAGAAGGACTTTGTTGAAAGTACCTAATACCATAGAGCCACCTCAAAGAAAGAATTTGTTTAAGAAAACTTGTAGGTCTCATGGAAATATTTCCAAAGTGATAGTGGACTCTAGATCCACTGAGAATATAGTATCAACAGAGATGGTGGACAAACTGAAACTTAGAAGGATACCTCATACCACTCCCTATAAAGTTTTATGGTTAAACAAGGGACAACAAATAGTGGTAGATGAACAAACCATGGTGGAGTTTGAAATAGGTGAGTATAATGACAAGGTTCTATGTGACATATTTCCCATGGATGCATGTCATCTTCTTTTAGGATGTCCATGGCAATATGATGTGAAGGTTATTCATGATGGAGAAAAGAACAACTATGTAACCACCAAGCTAGGGAAGAAGTTTCAAATGGATCCATTGCAGGAACCTAATGAAGAGAAGCATGTTGGAACCAGTGTGATGTTCTTGAGCGGAAAGGATTTTCTAAAAGCTATGAAGAAGGAGAAAGGAGTTTGTTGTGCAGTGATAGTGAAGCCAAAGGAAGAGACCAAGGAGAAAGCTAAAATGCCACCAGAGGTACAAGCATTGTTGGAAAGATATCATGACATAGTGGATAATGGTTTTCCAAGTGCATTACCACCCATGAGGGATGTGATTCATCAGATAGACCTCATACCTAGAGAAAAATTGCCAAACAAGGCAGCATATAAGATGACACCAAGTCAAAATGCAGAGATAGAAAATCGGATTCAAGATTTGTTGGAGAAAGGACTAATAAGGAAGAGTTTGAGTCCTTGTGTTGTGCAAAATGTCCTTGCACCTAAGAAAGATGGAAAATGGAGGATGTGTACAGACTCCAGGGCTATAAAAAATATTACAATCAGATATAGATTCCCAATGCCCCAGATTGAGGATTTGATGGACAATTTGGGAGGTTCATGTTATTTCTCCAAGTTGGATTTGAAGTTAGGGTATCACCAAATCAGAGTTAGGCCTGGTAATGAGTGGAAGATATCCTTCAAGACCAGTGAAGGGCTATATGAGTGGCTATTAATTCCCTTTGGCCTAACTTATGCACCTAGCACATTCATGAGGCTCATGAATGAAGTGCTAGCAGATTTCATTGGTAAGTTTGTAATAGTATATCTTGATGACATTTTGACATTTATCAGGTCCAAGGAGGAGCATATGAAGCATTTGGAGATGGTCTTGAGGATGCTACATCAAGAGAAGTTGATGATCAATCAAGAAAAGTGTGAGTTCCTGAAAACTGAATTAGTTTATCTTGGTTTTGTGGCTACTAATGGATGTATGAAGATGGACCCTGATAAGATTAAGTAAATTTTGTAATTTCCTACACCTAGGTCCATAGGGGATTTTAGTATTTTTCATGGATTGGCCTCCTACTATAGGAAATTTGTAAGAAATTTCAGCCATGTATGTGCCCCTATCATCAACACTATCAAAGGAGAAATCAAATGTCAGTTCAAGTGGACTATAGCAATAGACCAGGGATTTGAAATGTTTAAAAAGAGTATAGAAGAATTACCTACACTTATATTTCCCAATTTCAATCAGATATTTGTGGTGGAGTGTGATGCTAGCAAGCTAGCCATTGGAGCAATGTTTAGCCAAGAGGGACACCCTGTGGCATTCTTCTCAGAGAAGTTAAATGAGGCCAAACAAAAGTACTCCACCTATGATTTGGATTTGTATTCTATGGTACAAGTCCTTAAATAATAGAGACACTATCTCCTACCAAGGGAATTTTTGGTCTACACTGATAACTATGCCCTAATTTTCTTGAATGGGAAAGAAAAAATGAATCAGAGGAACCTAAAGTGGGTAGAATATATGCAAGAATACACATTTATCATCAAACACAAGAAAGGAGTTATCAACAAGGTTGCAGATGCTCTTAGCAAAAGAGTATTAGCTATACAGGAGATACAATTGCAGAGTGTGTGGATGAATGACTTGAAAGACCTCTACAAAGAGGATAATGACTTCAAAGATTCCTATGAGGCATGTGTAAAGTTCCAACAGGGATTCAAGGTGGAATTCACTGAGTTTATATTGTAGGAAGGACTATTGTATAAAGGACACCTCATGTGTATACCTCAATGTTCAATGAGGGAGAACATTTTGAAGGAGAAATGCCAAGGAAGCTTGGGAGGCCACTTTGGAGTGGATAAAACACTAGAGAAAGTGAATAGGCAATACTATTGGCCTAAGTTACAATCAGATGTTAGGAAATTCATAGAGTAATGTCAAATCTTTCAGAGGGATAAAGGACAAAGTAGTAACAGTGGATTGTATCAACCCCTATCCATACCCCAAAGGCCTTGGGAGTGCCTAAGTATGGACTTTGTTTTGGGGTTACCAAAGACAACAAGGGGTCATGACAGAGTGTTTGTTGTGGTGAACCATTTTAGAAAAATGGCTCACTTCATTCCATGTAAGAAAACCAATGATGCTTCCCAAATTGCATGTCTATTCTTCAGAGACATTGCAAGGATCCATGGATTTCCACTGAAAATATAGAAAGAGATAGAGATAGTAATTTTGTGGGTCACTTTTGGAGGACCCTTTTGAAGATGCTAGGTACAAAATTTTCTTTCTCTTTAGCCTACCATCCACATTCATATGGGCAAATGGAGGTAGTAAATAGGTCGCTTGGGAACTTTCTAAGATGCTTGACTAAGCAACATGGACAGTCATGGGATCACATCATAGGGAAGGCAGAATTTTCCTATAATGACTCTATTAATAGTACTGGAAAAATCCCCTTTGAGATAGTATATGGGGTCAATCCTAGAGGGATATTAGAGTTGAGAGATCTCAGTTTGAAGGACAAAAGGAGTGCCCAAGGGGAATCATTTGTAGAACAGATGAAGGATATTCATGATCAAGTCAATAAGACTCTACAAAAGCAAGTGGAGAAGTATAAGTCCAAGGAAGATCAGACAAGAATGGATTTGTAGTTCAGGGTGGGGGACTTAGTACTTTCTTACTTCAGAAAGGAAAGACTATCGAAGGGACAACCTACAAAGTTACTCATGAAGAAGATAGGACCCTTGAAGATATTGCACAAGTATGGAAAGAATGCATATGAAGTGGAATTGCCTCCTAATTTGGGAATTTCACCAATATTTAATGTATGTGACTTGTATCCCTCTAAGGGACCATCTCCAAACATAGGTCAAACCACTCTTACAGATTTAGGAGATGGTGATTGGGTAAAAGACTTGCCTACCCCAATCCCACTGCAATTGGATAGTATACTGGATTCTAAGTTGATCAAGAAGACAAGGAAGGGTACCTACAAGGAATACCTCATCAAGTGGAAGGTACTACCTAAAGCTAAGGCCACTTGGATGATAGAGGCAGACATTTTGAAGTATGGGGTCACCATTGAAGACCTCCTAACTCAAGGGACTTGAGTTCTTTGTCCTAGGGGAGTATGGTGCAGGGCACCTCCCATTTTTGGTGTGTTTGGTGTGATTTAGGGTTAGGTTAGGTTTTTGGTGCGAGTGATAATAAGTTCTACTAGTTTGGGTCCAATTTGGTTCATCTCCATGGTTGTAAGAGCCAAATGAGCTCATAAAGGATATTGTGGTCATTTTGACCTAGAAAGACAAAAAGTACTGTTTTGTGTAGTTTGGGTTTAGTGTGTGTCTTAGGACCCTAAATTTCCTAACTAGGGTCATAGAATTCAACCACAACCATCGAGTTGACAAAAAGAGTCAAATTGCACAAAATGCAAAAAGTTGCTAGCAACTTTGAAAAGTTGCTCGAGCAACTTTTGCAACTTCTTGACAAGAAGTTGCAAAATGAAGTTAGAGCGGTTGTAATCACTCATGCTCATTATATGAGCATGGATTTGATTTTTTCAAAATTTTAATGAAGTTTTGGATTGCAAAACTTATTTTTGTGTACTTTTGTATAGATGCCTCTGACTATATTCTTGTAATTCACAGTGCTTCCTACATTCTATACAGATCTGTATGGATTGGAAAAGGAGATCAGACCCCATGGGGGTGTAGTGTTTCAAGATAGCTTTCTTTTTCATACTTTATTTTTCTTTGAAGTTATAGGAGTAGAGAGTTACAGTAGATTTAAGGTCACTGGTCTGTAATTCCCATTTGTAGAGTCACCGTGCCAAAAATGGCTCTAACCTAAGCATCCACCGATGGAAATGGATGAATCCATAGGGGATGGAGGGTTATATTCTTTATATAATCTTTTTTTTCATTTTTGTTGTTGCAATGAAGTTTACAGACCAAGAGTGAAGCCCTATGGCTGACTGTTAGGAACAGGTCAGCCTGGATAGGGTGAAGTTGGATTTGATTCGAGCACCCATGATCTTAGGGAAAAGACTTAAAGGAATTTGTAGAAGATATTAAGAGTATCCTTGAAGTATCCAAAGGTGGGAGGAGGTGAAACAAATTTTGAAGACCAATTTGGAGGAAAATTGGTCAAGACATGTCTAGAGGCCTAATTAATAGGCTAAAAACTAGGGCCTGGTGGAATCTAGGGTTGTGGATGCATCCAGAAGCTAGGATTTGTGATAGGTTCGATGGATACCTTGAATTTTTTCAAGGTCTTCTGTAGATTTTTTTGGAGGATTTGAGAGCTTAAACCCAAAAATAGTGAGATTTGACCTACTAGGAAACAAGCCAATTAGGCCTCCTAGTGAATTTGATACCAATTGAATTGGTAAAGTATCCAGAAGTGTGGGAAAGGGTTATAAATAAATTTTAATGGTCCAAGAACATAGAAAATATTCTAATAGGATGTATGGGAAGATCCTAAGCAATGGTTTGGGATTCTAGGGGAAAATCTAGTGAAGAAGCCTAGGTGATTGAAGAGCTAGGTAGACTAGTTGAGCCTAGGAGTATTGGAGTCTTCAACAAATCAACTATACCTTGGAGGAGAAGTTGATAGTGAGGATCTTGGAGATCCAAATTGGAGAATAAAACAAGGAGAGGTAACCATTGGATGGTTAGAAGAGATTAGGAACACTTTGGGGAAAGAAATCACTAGAACCCTAAACCCTCTGCATCAACAAGATACTATTGTAATATATTCTACCTTTGTAGTGGATAGAGAGGTTGAATATTGTTTATTTTCTCATCCAAGAAACCAACCTATCTCCTAAAAATAATTCTCCACTACTAGTACTTCTTCTATCATCTGCACATCCTTCCCAATAAACATCTATAAAATCTTTTAGTGAGAAACCACAATCTTTCTTGTACCATATTTGAAAATCCAAAGTACCTTTTAAAGATTTGAATATCCATTTTACTGCTAACTCATGAGATTTCCTTGGAATTTCTTTATTTCCAATGGCTAAGTAGACAACATGCATAATATCATGTCTTGAAGCAGTTCGGTACAAAAATTCACCACTCATATATTTGTACATTTTTTATCAATGTTGCCCCAAATTTCAAACATTCAAATTTTAAAATTTTGTTTGAAATCCAATGTTTGACTTGTCTAAAATGTGTAGCTGTCCAAATTTTTCCAAATATGTACTTATATTAAAAAAGCATTGAAATTTTAATCCTGAAAAACTTTGTCATAAATAAATTCTTTCACTTTATGATCACCTCATCCTCGTCGATTCTTGGTCAAAGTTTATAACAAGTCTTTGAGAAAAGGTAAAAAGAAGTGAAATTAAAATTCAAAATTAAATAAATGCATTTCTTAAAAAAAATGAGAATGTGATTTTGAAAAGTCAAATATTGTGAAATTTAAAATCACAACTCATAACTAGGTTATGAGTTTAAAAAAATGAATGGAGAAAGTTTGAATGATGAAAAGTGAATAAGGGGGTAAGTTAGAAATGGTAAGAAGTAAATGTTGATGGTAAACTTATGAATGAAAGAAAGAACTCAAAAAATATAACTACTTTAGTTATGTTAACTAGCAACCTTGATTAATTTCAAGATTATTTTTACTTCATCTTCTTTTTGTGTGGAGATAATGAAATCATTGCAACATTAGTGAAAACTGAACTAGCTGAAAATAACTTTAGAAGATTTCAACCTAATGTAGATAGCAGACATAATGCCAAATTTTACCACATCTTAAGAAAATGCAACTAGTAGAGGCACTCAATCCTTTCTAAATCGAATTTGAAAGCTTTGAAAAAAGTTATGTTCATCAACAAAAGCATTGAAAATAGAGTTTTTTCAGATATTAGAGTTGAATATGTTGTGGTAGACATGCATAAATAATCTAAAAACATAGGTAAAGTGTGTAATTGTTTGATAGAGAGATTTTATCTCTTGGAGAGTAATGATTGTAGGGCATGAGAATCCATCATTGTATAAAAAAATGTATGTTAATGTCAAATGGTTAAGATGTAGATTCAAATAATTTGGTTGACACACATGATGCTTAACATGGCACTTTGTAGAGATGTCTTCAAATGAAATAGAATAATTACAAGATTTGCAGAGAAATGTTTTTTGTTGAAAACAATTTAGAAACTTATAAGTAAATGCAATTGGCAATTGTAAAGCCAAACTTTGAGATCTTTTTCCAACCTTTCTCCCTACATGTACTTTGAATCATTTGTTAAAATATCTCTAAGTTGGTGTCTCATGAAATGCATAATGGTGTAAAAAATTTCTATATATTATGTTGGAAAGGCTTGGTCGATTGATTCAAAAATGTGGAATCACAACCAACGTTGTTAAATTGTTTGACAAAATGCTTCAAAGAAATATCTTTTTATAGAAATATTATGCAAAATGTAGAATTTGAGACAACACACCCGAATTGTTTAACACTATGCTTCAATCATATGTCATCTCAGGGAGAGAAATGAAATAATTGCAGAAGTATGCTTGTAGGCTATTGGCAAAAATTACTCACACAAATGTGGTTACAAAATGATGTTGAATTTTATAAATAAAATGGATTTGAAGAAAAGTTTTCAAAATTTTAATGAACATGTTGGCTATCTCAAAAACCCTTTGAAATTTGTTATTAAATCTCCAATGAAACACATGGTGGTCATGTGGAAGTGTTTTCTTGGTGCATGCAGATCATATATAAATATGTGCCAAATATTGTATTTTAGTTTCTGCCAGTTATGTTCTTCTCATACAAATCTATAGAGAAATTGTAGACCTAATAGGGGTAACAATCTACCTATAAGTAAAGAAATCACTAAAAAACAAGTTTTTCCACTATTTTTCACCCATAGGAATAGAAAGAGAAATGTTACTTCTTACTAGCACTTTCCAAGGCTCACTTCCCTCAAAAGCCTTGATAATCCATTTAACTGCAAGAGAAATACTTCACCTTGTCAACTCTTTAGGACCCAAGCCACCTATTTTTGTATCCATGCAACACCAATCCCACTTCATAGAGTGTTGTTTCCTTTTGCCTTTTTCAGCATGGTTAAGGAAAGTTTTAATTTTTTCTTAATATCACTAACTTGAAAACTACTATAAATCCATACAAAATAATAGTACATGTTGTAAGAAGATAAAATATTTTGACAGACTTTGATTTTATCCCCTAAGGATAGGAATTGTTTATTCCATCCATTCAATTTCTTTTCCACTTTAGTTTTAATCTAGATCCTTATGTCCTTTATATTTGGGCTAACCACAAATGCAATCCCTAGGCACCTCACCTGTTATTGAGGTCCCCCAATTGAAATCATACTTCTTGCACTAGTTTGGGGGATACTTAGACCAACGTAACATGTTAGGCTTAGTCGTGGATATATTAACACCAAAAGCAAGACAAAATAAGTCCAATTTATGAATCAACTTGTCAATCTTCTCTTCCTCCAACTGCACAAACATGCTTATATCATCAGGAAATTAGATGTTTAAGAGATTCTCATCATTTGGTAACATAGAACCTTTGACTTTAGGGGATCTCACATCATCCCTAAGGAGATAATGAACATCATCAGCCAAAATAACAAAGAGAGCATGAAAAAGTGATCAGTCTTTCCTAATACACCTCTCCAATGGCAATGCCTCAATTAAGACCCCATTAACTTCCACCTGAGCAAAAGTTGTAGACACCAAAAATTGTCCAATGTCTGTAAGCAACAAACTTTCTTCTTAATTGATTAAATAATCCTTATTATTTAATTAATTAGTATCATTCTTCTAATTCAAATTCAAAAATTAACATTTCCCTCCCTTCTCATAATTAAATATTTTTTAATTATTTAATTATCTAATTTTCTTCTAATATTAATTAAATAATTTAATTATTTAATTAATCAATTTACTCCACTTTAATTAAATAATCTTTATTATTTTCCAATGTTGGCATGTTATGATGGTTAAGTTGTTGTGTTGTTGTTCTTGCCATCAAGGATCAAAACCCATTGGGGATAAGGTCCCTCATTTGTGGCCTCACCGGTTCATAGCTCTGGGTTAAAGCGTTTATCACTCTTTAATAAAAAAATCTTTATTATTTAATTAAATGCTTTCTTCTATTTTTCTCATTTAATTAGTTAACTAAGTCTTCTATAACTCAATAATTTTCTTTAATTATTTAATTATTCACTCTTTTTCAAAGAAAGAAAAGTCTCCTAAAAATGAATAAAATCTTTATTTTATTTATTTATCTCAATCTTCTATAATTAAATGAATTCTTTATTTTTTTTAAAAAAAATTTCAAAGAAAGCAATTCTCTCCTAAAAACAAATAAATCTTTATTTTATTTATTTCTCTAAAATCTTCTCCCATTAAATAATTTTTTTTAATTTATTTAATTTAATTTTTGAAGAAAACTTCCTATAAAATAAATAAAATCTTTTTTTGTTTACTATCTTATCTTTTGCACATAATTAAATATTTTTTAATAATTTAATGCTAATTAAGTCTTTAATTTCAACCACTTCTCAAATAAAATAATATGTTTTATTTGGTTTTAAAGCAGCTTTATTGAATCTTGTCCGTCCAAAATAAATCTCTACCTTTGGTCTCAACCATCCCTTCAATTCTAAAATCTATAATAATCCACCTTCATTCTCATTTGAAGGATCCAAGTTTTTGAGCATCTAATTTATGCAGGTTTTTCATATCATCAAGAAATCATTTGGATCATAATTCTTAGATCTCTAAGTTAGAACATTGCAGAAATTAACTTTGAGTGCCACATATCCAAGTCCCAACAAAGTACAGAGAAGCGATATAAGAAAGTATCTAGATTAAGGATTTGTGTTTGATTCATTTCTTTTAGTTTCTTTATCGATGCTTACATTTTATTGTTTGTAAGGTTGATATTGATAGTAGTTTATTTTGATTAGTTCGGTGCTACTAACTAGTTTTCTTGAGTCTTATAGATTTCCCCTGCATACATTTGGTGAACCCAACGTAAACTTACAAACCTTCACAGATAGGAGGGTAATAGAATCATAAATCTATTTGCATGCATATGTGTATAATTTTCACATGTATTCCATTATTGGAGGTTGAAAAGATCTGAACTGATAGATCATTTGTTATATCTAACACCCCTGGTGGGACCTAATCATAGGGTTTTTAAAGATTTGGCTATATCTTCCAATTGAATTCAAAAAAATTCATGAAATTTTTTTCTAGGTTGGGGATGATATCAAGAGTCTACAATCAGAAAATAGAATTTTTGATCAATTTTGCGCAATATATAATTTTGTTATTATTTTTCATAAAAAATTAATTCTGAGAAAAAATTGGCGATTTTTTTTTTAAAACTTATGTTTATGGAAATCTCTTGAAATTATAAATGGGGTATGTTATCTATTTTTTTAATGTAGATGACAACTAATGGCTGAAATAAATAGATCTTTGAAAAATGGCCTATTTTAATAAATCGAGTCCCTTGGGGCACAAATGAAGATTTTTTTTTTAAATTCTTACATTTTTGGAAATCTCACTGCTTTTTAATAGGGGTTACTTCTTTCCATTTCTATTGTTTTGTTCTATAAGTATATTGAAAAATTAGATCTTGATGACTAGGTCAAAAGCACAAAAAAAATTAAGGTGCATTTGTTTCAATTTCAATTGATTTGTATGCTCATTCTTGGTAAATTTTGGATTTGCTAACAATGTCAATTTTCCTTCACCTTGGATTTCTTGTGTTGGACTAACGTGTATGGAAACTGGTGTGGATTCTTAGGAGTTGGAGTGTTTTCCCATGTAAAAGTATATCAAAAATGTGCATAACATCAAATAAGGTGCACACTACGATCGTTTGATCTTTCATGTGCCTTTCAATCTTACTTAAAGAAATTTTAATTTAAACATGTAGCTTAATTAGGGAGACCTCTTTTTTTTAACAAAGGTATTAAGCCTATCCTCTCACCTTTATTAAGGTGGTTAGAATGCCAAACATACCAGAGTTCCATTAGATTGAAGGTCTAAAAAATGAACACCATGTCTATTGTATTTGTAGAATAAAGGTAATAGGTATATGATCTCGCCCTTCTTAGGGTGATCAAACTCCTAAACCTATCTTTATCTCATTTTATTTTAGTAGTGTTGTGATACCCCTCTAACCCTAATGAAAGTTATGTTCTTTTAAATAAAGTAAGATCTTTCAATATTTTCTTATAGCTTAAGTTGTTCATGATACGTGTTTGATCTATTCCTATAGTTTGTTTATAAAGATTTCATGAGCTAGCACCTGAGGGTTCTATTATCGGACATAATATCTAAAGGTATCATTTTTGTATGTGTTTATCTCCATGTGGTTATTGAGGACCTTCAAGACTTGTCTAAATATAGTTAGGATGTTATATGATATATACTTGATGGATATATATTCTTCTATCAAGGTTACTTTTGATGAATCTCGTATCTCACTTAATGATTTAGGATATTTCTCATGATTATGTTGATTTATTATTAGTATCGATTATAGACTAACCCAATGCTCAAGATTCTAACCCTCATTATGATAATGCTACATTCTTGGTGTGTGTGTGTGTATACATATACATGATGTGTTTTCATGATTTGGGACGAAGTCATAGTTACTCACATGGATGAGGTCCACACGATGTATCGATCCCAATCATCTGTCTATAATGTCTTCTTTTATATGTACATCAATGCACATGTATTTCTCTCTGTGATGTAGGCTTGTAGGTATTGGGCATCAACTTCACCTGGATTCACAGGTCTGAGCGTGCCCCAAAATCCTCAATCATTGTTATTGTTAAGGAGACAGTACCAAGTCCCACAAGATTAAGCATATCCCTGATCCTTGCTCCTGGGTTGGGTCTTTTGGATTTGTTCTTTAGTTATGGTTTGGTGTTTTATTATGTTAGCTTAGTAGGTTAAGTTAATTATGGTGGAGATTCATTATAGTCCTAGGACTATGTGAGTAGTGATTTTTATGTGGAGTTGTCTCTTATAGAATGACCATCGGTTAGTAATAATATGTTTGTATTATGAAATTAAATACATTACAATAAGATTGGTCAAGTGTATTCGTAAATGTATGTTTTTATTATGGATATATATACACGTAGGCATATGGGTGCACACAAATGCATATATATATATATATATCATATACGTTTACGTGAATGTTTATGTATATGTTTAAAAATGTGTGTGTGTGTGTGTGTGTGTGTGTGTGTGTGTGTGTGTGCGCCTTTTTGTTGTAATGAAGGAATTAACTAATTACGTGTATTTGTAATTAAATCCATATAGTTCTTGGATAGAAATGAAGGTAATTACTATTTAACCTTCTTGAGGCAAAGTAACTAATCTTAATCTAAAAGTGAAAATAAAGATAGATAAAAGAAATTACCTAAAACATAAAATTAAACAAAGAGGGTAAATTAACTAAAGAATTCACGGGAAACTATCTACAAATTAATTTATCTAAAGTATAATAAAGTTTCAAACTTGTTAGGGATTTTTCTTGTATGAACCACAGTGCTTGAAAAATTACTTGAACACTATGCCTCCTAATACTGATTCAGACAAAATAAATGCCTAATTGCTAAGGATTGGATAAGATCCTCCTTCATTTTCGGGCTCCACATACTCGGGCAGGTTTTACCTCTAAATAATTACTGATTACATGGTATATATGAAAGTGGACATTGATTTGCTATTTATCTTTATTGAATCAACTTATAAAACACCTTGCATATGACCAAAATCAATTGAATGCAAAGCTTAACCAGACAAACCATGATTGTAAATATATAAAAAAACCAATGAGATAAGGGTTCTCATCCTTCTTCCTTTTAAGGTGGGCTAACCTAGTGATTCACTCTTTAAGGAATCAACAAAATGGATTGCACCCTGCTGATACAAATCCTTATGAGTTCATCTCATTTGTTCTAAGTAATTGAATATAATTGATTTTATTTTGATTATTGGATGAAGAAAAGATTGCAAATCAAACCCTAGACCAATGCCTACTCCTTAGGCAAAGACTCAATGAAAATATGAATCCATAGAAACAAACTAATGAAGATACTATAGAGTGCCTTACAAACTATGTGCAGCTGAGATAGAATGCCTTACAAACTATCCTCTCATTTCCATAGTACTGTATCAAATCCTCACATTTCTAATCAACCCTCTGAAATCACTTATGAAACTTAGTTCTCTCCTTGAAAGAAACTCATAAGCAATTAGAGAAGCTACCTTGTAACCGGTATGTTTAAGATGTCTTACAAACTAAACATACTAGAGCTATACACAGAAATATATAGAGAAAGCAACAATATGGAAGAGGAAAAATTGGACTGTATTTCATTAATAAATTTTATTTCAACATATCCAGACCTTAAGATTTCAAGAATGTACAAAGACATAGAAGTCTACCTTGCAATAGAAATTCAATAAAACCAATAGGGACCTACTCTGAAAAGAGCAGTAACAGGAACAGGAACTTAGGGAGAAGGGGGAAAATAAATAAGAGAAGAAAAGGAACTCTAATTTCTCTGTTTGATTCACACTTGTCCTCCCTTCAAATCTCATCTTCTCTCATTCTTTTCCTTTCTAAAATTTTAACTTACTTTGTCTTCTCAAAATCTGGCTTTGCTTTGTCGGTGGTTTCAAAATCTGATTTTAAAACTATCTTTTTTAGATATCTAATTCATCTTCCTCTTTTGATTTTCTGAGAAAATATCCTCCAGGAATGCTCTACAAATCTGATTTGATCCACTGCAAATATCTTCCCAATTCGATCACATTTTTCTTCCCAATCTGATTTGTACTCTCAGAACACCTTTGATTTCAACTTCTACAAAATATCTCTTTGTGAATGTAAATATGAATCTGATTTTGCAAATAAAATATATGTATTTTATCTCTTCTTTCCGTGCAAATTATTCTTATCTTTATTCTCTGCAAGTATCTAATTCTATTTTCTGAAAGTTCCCTCAAATCTGATCTTTCTTTTGTAAAAATTTGATTCTCCATCTGTTCAAAATCTCCGGGAACACATTTCAAGTTTTGCAATAAAAGACTATACAATTTTTAAATTCTTTTAAAATTTATCATGTGCACATTCCTATGCCTTGAAATTCTCAATTTTCTACATTTTATTCAGAATTCACCAGAATTCTATATGTGGAATTCACTGGTTAGTTGCTCCTGACTGGTCTTTAACTCCTTCTTTAACCCTGGTCACTTTTACTCCTTGTCTCCAAGTCTCCTGATATCTTCACTAACCATGGTTTAATCTAGAGACCCGGTGACCACCTCCTCAGTCTCCAAGTCTCCTGATGCTAGGAACTTAACATTTAATATCTGGTGACCATGTGACTCGGTTAGTCTCCTTGTCTCCTGATCTATTCACACTAACTGTCAGCATCTAGCGACCTAGCGACTAACAGCTAGAGATTAACTATGCGGTTAGTCTCCAAGTCTCTTGATCCTGGCGGTTACCTGCTCTTCATCTCCTGACTTTGTGACTAGCCACCACGTGTCACCTTTTCCACATCATCACTTCCATCTAGTTGCCACATGTCTACAAAATTATTTATCTTTGGTCATGGGCACAAAAATCGAGGCACCAGTCACCATGCACACGTGGATAGCCTTCAGCTCGCCTTCATATTTCAATATGATTGTGTTTTTGCTTATAAACATTTCAAATTCACCTTATAGGATCAATGTGGGACTAATTCGCTGATGGTTTTTAAAGCTCTTTATACATTCTGGGCGCAAAAATTGGGGGTCCCACCGCGCAAGATTCTATCCAACAGCACAGGAGTCTCATGGATTCTTATTTCTTTCAATTTACAATATATGCTAGCATTAGTCTATTTAAACATTTATAAACTCCACTCTCCTACACAAGTGGGATATACCTTTTTACTTACCTATGCACAAAAAGACCAGCACGTGATCCATTAGCTTGAGGTGTCTTTGAGAACCAGTTCACGTGCTTCGTCCATGTTTTCATCCTTCTGTATTTCCATGTTTATACGCAGGCATCTAACACATTAGCATGTGCTAGATTCTACTGTTCAATGCATTGGGTTTTCTTAAGTCAAAAAATAGGCTTTATCTTTATGCATTGGCCTGACCATTTTGATTTCATGCACAGCTCCATATGTTAAAACTTTCTTATTTCTAATGTTTTGAGCTACTGCACAGGCATTATGTAATGGAGACTTCAATTAAAAGAATTTCCAAAACATGCTGGCATTGTCCTGCGCAGACCCCATAGGTTACTGGCATTTGTTTTTAATTTTTTATGCCTTTGCAATGCTGCACAGGCTATACTTATATTGGGATAGTTGTTTGTTGTGTTCAAATGCTTTAAAACCTTCATGTCTGTGTAGCATTTCTTTGAAGTACGGGATTTGTATTTGCGTTCATTTTGCTTTCAAAACTTACAATATCCACCTGCATACTCTGCGCTGACATCTTAGCAATGTTCTCTGTCTTTTTTTTTTGTCTATTGTCATGTAGCACTGGAACTCCTCATGCTAATGCTCCTTCACTCCTCTTTGTCCAGCGCATTCCCTGTTGCTTTAAATTGCCAAATGCATTTTCTTAAATGTTATAAAACCTCTTTTACTCCTCCATTCATCTACAATTTTCACTTTCAAAGTGCTTTGAATGTTTGGAGAATCCTCCATAAGCTGCGAAGACTTCTTTGTGCATTGGCTGTGGGTTTAATGTTTTGTTTTTGTTTTGTTTTTTTTAGAAAACTTGTCATCTGATTTCATATGGATCTGTAAATTGGCATAGAGGTTCATTTTCATGCTTACAATACTTGGTAACACACCATGATGTCATACCTATCCATTTGGTCAAAGATGCAGGCCTTCAAAGTAAGATATTCAGAAATCTGCATATGACATAGAAACAGGACAGTTCTGTAGGACCAACTTTGGGGAAACTGAAAACCCATCAAACAGACTTGAAATGGCTTGGGTTTTGGAACCTAAGCTCTTTGATATACATTTTAAACACTCCCAAAGCAGGGCCCCATGAAACCTAAGAGGATGCAAGATATTCAGATGCAAAGTAGGCAAGTTACAACAATTTGACACTTAAATCAGCAAATGCAGAATGGACAAGTGCTCAAATCAAGACATCACTAAATGACTCAAAAATTGAATCTGAAAATCTGGGATGTCTTCTTATGCCTAAAAAAGAGTGATGAACACCTGATATGCATGAAAAAATTTAGAATTGCATTTTGGAAAAAGGCTCAAAAGTACTCATAAGGGGCCAAAATGCAAAAAAAAATTAACAAGGTACTCAAAAACCCTGTTGTATTTTTGGTTACCAACAGTGGCTCTGACTGTGGACACATGCCCCATGTGGGCATGCAGAGAAATTTTAGAATCTCATGGTAGAAGAAGACCACCCCAAAACTAGAAATCAGATTTTATCTCTTTTCACTTACATCTCTCAATACTCTTTTCTCTCTTCTCAAAAAATGGGGAGACCTCTTACTAAAAGAAAACACACAACTAAAAGGGAATGCAACTATACAATATGTTCATTATCTACAAGAGGCCCAAAGCCCAACAACTTGAAATCAATTCTTACCTCTGTCATAAATCTGATTTTCATCTCCATAAATCAAAGGCAAACTGAAATTACCATCTCCATGCATCTAATCAATCTTATTACCACTCTCTGTTAGCTTAAGATAAAAAAATATCATCATAATCCATTTGATAACTCAACTAAAAATGATACCAATTCTGAAAACTATGTGGCATATGCATGATGCATTCATTAGGTAGTAGAAATTGAGATTCAATGCAATAATAAGCAATACTTAGATCAATACCACATCTCTGAAAATCACCTTCTGGAGGGAAAATAAAACCCTTAAAATTTTATAGATTGCTTGGGTTAGCATTATTAAATCCATCCACATCAGTATCTTGCATATCAAATAATAAATCAACATACTGCACCTTATGCAAATACTGATAAATTTCACTGCTTGGGATATGATCTAGTTCATTTTTCAAAAAACAGGGAACAAAAATTTGAGGAACATCACAGTTAAGCTCACCATTGACATTATGGATCTTAAGCAAGTGATTCTGACTTTCTGCAAGAGGAGATAAATCAAGAAAGTAAGATTCAACATCTTCACTATCAAACAATGGTAATCCCATATCATAATTCATACTCTTTCTCTCAAAAGGATTACCATCTTGTATTTTGATAGTGGTTGGTATAATCATATCAGAATCTTCATCAATACCTTCCTACAAATTATCACTATGATATGAAACCAAAACTTGCTGGTGGGTGGGAGGGAAAACATTAACACATTCATCATAGACATGTGATTCTTGAGCAACTGAGAGATTGTCCCTTAATAGTAGTTCATTGGAAAATTCAGAATCTGAAAAAGATTTCAAATCTAAACAACTACCCCAATCAGTGCTCAACAGGACACCGGGAATCTTTTCACCTCTTAAATTTGAAACAACTCTGATACTTTCATTATCTGACATATCATATTCAATTTGATTGTGCCCTAGTGACATGGGAGTATAAGAAAAATTAGAAACACACATGTCAAAGTCAAAATCAGCTGACTCATTATTTATCAAAATCAATGTGTGTTGGGAATGATAATTCAAATATATCCTTCCCTAAAATTAGAGATACTCATATGTCAAAAATTTTGAAATTTGTTCACTATGAAGTGAACAAGTGTCATCATTTATATTCACCTCTAATATACTCTCACAATCAGCATCTTCATTATTATATTTCACACCCTCGACAATGTCATAGTTATCAAAATTAATATCCATGAGGCATAAAAATTTAGAGTCATTTTTAGATGCATACCTTTGGAAATCAGAAACTAAAAGTTCTGAGGTTTTCTCACTGGTTAAAGGGCATTGGGATTCTTGTTCACTTTCTTTGGTTTCTTGTTTAATGCTGCAGATTTCTTCTCAATTGCAAACATGGATTAAGATCTCTTGGGCGATATCATCTTGTGTAAAGAAATCACTGCAGACACTTACATACACATCATAATAATCATCTTGTTGTCCACACAAAACATCTCCAAACTGAAACAAGAAATCTGCATTGTTATGTTGAGAAAAAGAAGTCTTTAAATTCAAAAGGGACATTTCCAACTATACATTCATCTTTATCATATTGCTGCTCACATAATTCATTGTTAGCATCATAATCAATACTTTCATCATAAATAGACTCAACATTATCTTGATAATAGCTAGATTCAATATCATTAAATTCAGTCTCATCAGCATAACTAGTTTGATATTCAGTATCTTCAACATTTTCAAATTCATCATCATTAGATTCATATTCAGGTATAACTTTAGATGAAAGATTTTCAACATGTTCCATCCACTTCAAAGTATGTTGAATATATTCAACCCTCTGAGAAATTGGAAAACTAACTAAATCAGGAAAGCAAAGCTTAACAAAAAAATCAGCCCATACAAACTCTTGAGGACAGAAAGATATACTATACTCTTTAATCCGAGCAGAAAACCTTATGTAAAATTCAGATTGAGATTCACTCTCTTCTCTTCTCATACTTTCTTGTAATGTCAAAACCACCTTTTCTTGAATTTTTTGTCTTAATACTTCTGTCTCTGTAAGAATAAGTTCAAGTTCTAATAAAGGGTCTTCAGATTCAGACATGTCTTGATGATCATTGTCATCTCTTTCACCATATTTCTCAACAAAACAATATTCAAATGCAGCCATAGATCTTATTGAACCATGAGGTAATTCCTTAAACCAGTCCCTAGCATCATCTACTAGGGATATTGCAAATAGGTTCATTAGTACATCCTCATGTGTGATGTCATGATCATCTATCAAATCAACAAATCTTTTTATATGCTCCTTAGTTGATTGCTCACCTAGACCAGTAAATTTAGGCAAAAAATCTCTTACTACTGGTGGAATAGGATTTGGGTATCTAGGAATACCCTCAAAGTTTATAGCATTACACAACCTAACCCAATATAGGTGTGACATCTTGACAGATAGAATAACTACAAATTGCCTCTCTCTTTCCTTTTAACTTAGTGATGACCACTTAGTAGGGAAACATATGCATACTTGATTTTCATGGAACAAAAGAATTATCGAATAAAAATAAAAATACCTAGAGAATGATGAAGCTACTGCAAACTTATTTGATTTGAATTCACCTCCAAATCACTTTCAAAACTTTGTAGAGTCACCACCTCTTTGCAGAGGAAAATATTTGAATAGCTGAGATCTATTTCCCAACTTTGACCTTCTTAAAATTAGCAACTTCCATACATATCCAATATAGATTTTTTCAATGATTCCTCTTGACTGTGTTCTCAGTCATAAGAGCCCAAAAATTTGATTCCTCTTCACTACAAATTCACCTTCTTTGTTTCCTTTCTTCAAATATGCACACTAGTGCAAATCAGAGAGCTCAGAGTCGCCACTCACCACATGTGAGATAGTATGAATATATCTTCAAGAACTTGGACTTTCATAAACTTTGCAATGACAGACAAAACAGACTTGACTTGCTTTACAAAATTTGAAGAATATGTCTTTTTGTAGAATATGACTCTATGACTTCAATGGCTTCAACTCAACTGAAACTAGTTTAAAAGAGTTGAAAAGTACTACACCAGAGACTCTAGGGTATAAAACTTCTTTGATATTCCCCAGCAGAGTCGCCAATTTTTTAGGCGACTCGGATGGGCTAACTCAACTTCTGGTACTTATGAATGCTGGTCTGTGAAACCAGATTATGGGATAGCTCTTTAAATATGATTTATGATCTTTATTAATCCCCAGCAGAGTCACCAATTTGTTAGGGATTTTTCTTGTATGAACCACAGTGCTTGAAAAATTACTTGAACACTATGCCTCCTAATACTAATTCAGACAAAAGAAATGTCTGATTACTGAGGATTGGATAAGATCCTTCTTCATTTTTGAGCTCCACATACTCAGCTAGGTTTTACCTCTGAATAATTACTGATTACACAATATATATGAAAGTGGACACTAATTTTCTATTTATCTTTATTGAATCAACTTATAAAACACCTTGCATATGACCAAAATCAACTAAATGCAAAGCTTA
Organism: Thuja plicata; assembly: GCA_018584345.1. Classification (NCBI taxonomy): domain Eukaryota; kingdom Viridiplantae; phylum Streptophyta; class Pinopsida; order Cupressales; family Cupressaceae; genus Thuja; species Thuja plicata. The sequence continues at coordinate 977,341 of MU224186.1, forward strand.
ACCAAACAAACCATGATTGTAAATATAGAAAAAAACCAATGAGATAACGATCCTCATCCTTCTTCCTTTTAAGGTGGGCTAACCTAGTGATTCACTCTTTAAGGAATCAACAAAATGGATTGCATCCTGCTAATACAAATCCTTATGAATTCAGCTCATTTGTTCTAAGTAACTCAATATAATTGATTTGATTTTGATTATTGGATGAAGAAAAGACTGCAAATCAAACCCTATACCAGTGCCTACTCCTTGGGCAAAGACTCAATGAAAATATGAATCCATAGAAACAAACTAATGAAGATACTATATAGTGCCTTAAAAAATATATGCAGCTGAGATAGAATGCCTTACAAACTATCCTCTCATTTCCATACTATTGTATCAAATCCTCACATTTCTGATCAACCCTTTGAAATCACTTATGAAACTTAGTTCTCTCCTTGAAAGAAACTCATAAGAAATTAGACAAGCTACCTTGTAACTGGTATGTTTAAGATGCCTTACAAACTAAACATACTAGAGCTATACACATAAATATATAGAGACAACAACAATATGGAAGAGGAAAAACTGCACTATATTTCATTAACAAATTATGTTTCAACATATCCAGACCTTAAGCTTTCAATAATATACAAAGACATAGAAGTCTACCTTGCAATAGAAATTCAATAAAACCAATAGGGACCTAATCTGAGCAGAGCAGTAACAGGAACAGGAACTCACGGAGAAGGGGAAAAATAAATAATAGAAGGAAAGGAACCCTAATTTCTTTGTTTGATTCACACTTGTCCTCCCTTCAAATCTAATTTGCTCTCATTCTTTTCCTTTCTAAAAGTTTAACTTACTTTGTCTTCTCAAAATCATGCTTTTCTCTGTCGGTGGTTTCAAAATCTAATTTTAAAACTGTCTTTTTTAAATATCTAATTCATCTTCCTTTTTTGACTTTCTAAGAAAATATCCTCCAAGAATTCTCTACAAATCTGATTTGATCCGCTGCAAATATCTTCCCAATCTGATCACATTTTTCTTCCAAATCTGATTTGTACTCTGATAACATCTTTGATTTCAACTTCTACAAAATGTCTCTCTGTGAATGTAAATATGAATCTAATTTTGAAAATAAAATATATGTATTTTATCTCTTCTTTTTGTGCAAATCATTCTTATCTTTATTCTCTGCAAGTATCTGATTTTATTTTCTGAAAATTCCCTCAAATTTGATCTTTCTTTTGTAAAAATTTGATTCTCCATCTGTCCAAAATCTCCGGGAACACATTTCAAGTTTTGCAATAAAAGACTATACAATTTTTAAATTCTTTTAAAATTTATCTTGTGCACATTCCTATGCCTTGAAATTCTCAATTTTCTGCATTTTATCCAAAATTCAACATGTGGCATTCACTGGTTAGTTGCTCCTAACTGGTCTGTAACTCCTTTAACCTTGGTCACTTTTACTCCTTGTCTCCAAATCTCCTGATATCTTCACTAACCATGGTTTAATCTAGAGACCCGGCGACCACCTCCTCAGTCTCCAAGTCTCCTACTGCTAAGCACTTAACATTTAATATCTGGCAACCATGCGACTCAGATAGTCTCCTTGTCTCCTGATCTATTTGCACTAACTGTCAGCATCTAGCGACCTAGAGACTAACAGCTAGTGGTTAACTTGGCAGTTAGCTCCAAGTCTCCTGATCCTGGTGGTTACCTGCTCTTCATCTCCCGAATTCGTGACTAGCCACCACGTGTCCCCTTTTCCACATCATCACCGCCATCTGTTTGCCACCTATCTGCAAAATTATTTATCTTCGGTCACAGGCACAGAAATCGAGGCACCAGTCACCATGTGTGCATGGATAGCCTCCAACTCACCTTCACATTTCAATATGATTGTGTTTTTGCTTATAAACATTTCGAATTCACCTTATAGGAGCAATGTGGGACTAAGTCGCTGATGGTTTTTAAAGCTCTTTATACATTCTGGGCACCAAAATTGGGGGTCCCACCGCACAAGATTCTATCCAACAGCACAGGAGTCTCATGGAATCTTATTTCTTTCAATTTACAATACATGCTAGCATCGGTCTATTTAAAATTAATAAACTCCACTCTCCTGCGCATGTGGGATATACCTTTTTACTTACCTATGCACAAAAAGACCAGCACGTGATCCATTAGCTTGAGGCATCTTTGAGAAACAATTTATGTGCTTCGTCCACATTTTCATGCTTCTATATTTCCATGTTTATACGCAGGCATCTAATACATTAGCATGCACTGGCTTCTACTATTCAATGCATTGGGTTTTCTTAAGTCAAAACATAGGCTTTATCTTTATGCATTGGCCTCACCATTTTGGTTTCACGCACAGCTCCATATGTTAAAACTTTCTTATTTTCAATATTTTGAGCTACTGCACAGGCGTTATGTAATGGAGACTTCAATTAAAAGAATTTCCAAAACATGCTGGCATTTCCTTGTCCTGCGCAAAGCCCATAGGTTATTGGCATTTGTTTTTAATGTTTTATGTCTTTGCAATGTTGCGCGGGCTATACTTATATTGGGATTGTTGTTTGTTGTGTTCAAGTTCTTTAAAACCTTCATGTCTGCGCAACATTTCTTTGAAGTACGGGATTTTTATTTGCCTTCATTTTGCTTTCAAAACTTACAATATCCACCTTCATACTCTGTGCTGACATCTTAGCAATGTTCTCTATCTTTTTTTTTTTTTTTGTCTACTGTCATGTAGCGTTGGATCTCCTCATGCTAATGCTCCTTCACTCCTCTTTGTCCAACGCATTCCCTGTTGCTTTAAATTTCCAAATGAATTTTCTTAAATGTTATAAAACCTATTTTACTCCTCCAGTCATCTTCATTTTGCACTTGCAAAGTGCTCTGAATGTTTGGAGAATCCTCCATAAGCTGCGAAGACTTCTTTGTGCATTGGTTGTGGTTTTAATGTTTTGTTTTTTTGTTTTTTTTTTAGAAAACTTGTCATCTTATTTCATATGGATCTACAAATTGGCATAGAGGTTAATTTTCATGCTTACAATACCTGGTAACACACCATGATTTCATACCTACCCATCTGGTCAAAGATGCAGGCCTTCAAAGTAAGGTATTCAAAATTCTGCATATGACATAGAAACAGGACAGTTCTGTAGGACCAATTTTGGGGAAACTAAAATCCCATCAAATAGACTTGAAATGGCTTGGGTTTTGGAACCTAAGCTCTTTGATATAAATTTTAAACACTCCCAAAGTAGGGACCCATGAAACCTAAGAGGATGCAAGATATTCAGATGCAAAGTAGGCAAGTTACAGCAATTTGACACTTAAATCAGAAAATGCATAATGGACAAGTGCTCAAATCAAGACATCACTAAATGACTCAAAACTTGAATCTGAAAATATGGGATGTCTTCTTATCCCTAAAAAAGAGTGATGAACACATGATATGCATGAAAAACTTCATAATTGCATTTGGAAAAAAAGGCTCAAAAGTACTCATAAGGGGCCAGAATGCAAAAAAATTTAACAAGGCACTCCAAAACCCTGTTGTATTTTTGAGTACCAACAAAACTAATAACCAATATATGGTTGTGGATGGTTGCATCAGTTGATTTTACCATGCAATAAATCCTACACCATATTTATGAAAGGAGAATGGGAGAATGGAGGAGGAGGAAGAAAATAATACATGGATGTACGGAAACTCTCAGCAGAGATTATTGTGAAAGTTGATGGTGGCATTGGAAAGGAAACTTTGTGATTGAAAAGCTTGAGGAGATTGGAATTGGATGGAGTGGGCTTGGAGATTCTTCTAAAGGTTTCTCCATAGGACTCCAGGTAGGCTCTACCCGAAAAGAGAATCATTGTCATGTTGTGTTTGATATGTGTGTTTTACTATTTGCTATTGTTGTAATAGATCAAAGGAAGTCTTGAATGGTTGTTTGGAGATATTGCTTTCTTATATGTTTGAGTGGTGGATGATTACCTTATGATAGATAACATAATTGAATGTTCATGTCATCTGTTCTTCTATATGAGTTGTTTCCTTAGAATGTGTAGTCTTCTACCTGGAACCTTCTTTTTTTGATGCTTAGGAGTTGTAGTAGTTTCTCTCCCTTGTTAGAATAGTATGTTTTGAGGTTATCTTTTCTTACCTTGCATCTATGGGAAGAAATGAAATAGATTTGTCTCAAATTTAGGAAGGTTTGAGGGATATTTTGGAAGGATAACAGAGGGATCTCAAATGGGTATCCCTCCGATTCTACTTTCCAGACCTCCATCTTACCTAGTTTTACCCAAAAGGTCAATCTACAAGTTGCTGCCTCTAAGTGCACATAGCCCTTTACCACCTACACAGAAATAGGCTCCATCTACATAGGATCCATGACCACCTATGCAGGTACTGACCACCTGCGCAGCTTGATCTCCCACTTGTGCAACTTGAGGTCCCACCTGTGCAACTTGAGCTCCCACCTGCGCAGCTTGAGCTCCCACCTGTGCAGCTTCAGACCCCATCTGTGGAGGACCTTTCCAGACTGACTTTTAGGGTTTTTAGGAGGTTTAGGGTTTCCATACTGATCGAAGGATGATTTAATTTGATGGTTGAATTATTGGTTAACAGATTTCCCTATTAGTATTATATTTGGTGCATTTTGATGCGTGGGAGCTAGGTCAGTTCGGTGGTCTCCGTCCGATCTCAGCCTTAGTCCTTATACTTTGGAGCTACATACTCTTAATTCCTTATACTTTAAGTTAAATTTTATGTAATACCTTCCAGGATGTTTGAGAGTGGTTTCAGCCTCCTAGGAGTTCAAATAAAGATTCTAGATTTTGAAGGTTTTAGGAAATTTCAGACTTAGCCAAATTTCAGGAATCGGCATGTTTTCTACAATATGATCTTGTTATGATGTTTTGTGGTTTGAATTGGTACCAAAAGGCACTGGTTATGTGGTTTCTTATAATACTTGATGTTGGTGCATTTTGATGTCTTCTTATGTGTTATCTACCTTCTTGTATGTCGGATTAGGGTTTAGGAATGTTTGGTGGACTAGGGACAATCAATGATCTCCTAAACCCAATCCAATGATGTTAAGATGTTATCATTTGTGTTAGGATGAATTACTTGACGTTATTATGTTGTTGAGAATCCCTTTTGATGCATTGGATGCAATATGGATGTGTTTTATTCACCTGAGTGCCTGATTGTGGTTTAGGGTTTTCCAGAGGATTTGTGACAACTAGTGTTTTCCTAAACCCAATTATTTTATGTTGTGATATTGTTATGGCTTCTTGTTTATTATGATATATTCCTTATTTTCTTTTGAGACTTTTTTGGGTATGGAACCTAAGGACACTAGGTGAGTGGCTCATAGTGAGGGGTCAGGGCCCTAAGTGGCTAGTACCAGGGTAACCAACTGGTGAGTTGTTTAATCAAGTGAAAACATTAATAAATTATGGGGAGGGTACTACACATTAACTAAGATAAGCCTCTCCCATTCTGGTAGTTCTAGTATAGGCTACGGATGGGAGTCGGAGAAGGTGCTATTGCGATAGCACAATAAAACAGTCTTGTCCCTATGAGAGATGTTCGGTTCTGCATGTGCCTATTTGGGGGCTAGGGCCCAGATTGGCTTACCAGGGTAACTTAAGGTGTGAGGGCTATGCGATGACACTCACCTAGCTTGTAGCTTAGAGTTCCTACCAATGTGATTGTGTCCTTTTTGGTCCTTGTGATCTTCTTGTGTTTTCAGTTGTGTGATGTTTTGGGAAGGGCTATCATCACCTTAGGAGTATCCTAGTTGTTACCTTCTTGTGTGGACCTTGGTCTCTATCTCCTAGCACATGGGAGTGGAATATTTTTGGATCCACGTGGTTGGGTGGTTAATCTTTATTATATTGAGGTATTTTTCATGGTCAAATGGATGTTCTTGGCTCTTGTCCTTTCCAGATTTTCAGTTTTGAAGACTTATTATTGTATGTGTAAAGATGTATTTATGTATGTGCATTCTTGTAATTGTAAGCTCTTGTAAGGGAATAATTGTGTCTGATGATATGATGTATATCAATCTAAATCAAGCAATGCATAAGGGAATGGGTAGATCTAGGTAAAAGGAAAGGGGAAATATTGTATGTTATGAACATGAAAAGATAATGGTTAAGGGTATTTATTCATGTATCTTTTATTAATTTTTGATATCCAAGAAGTGATCTTAGACTTAGTATGAAATAATGTATTTATGAATGATTGTGATATCTCTAGATGTAAAGTTGTAGAAAACTATTATGAATTGATGAATCAATGAGTAAGATAGCTATAGAATTAAATATTGGA